>CM062201.1:26207500-26317500 GCA_031216445.1 Lateolabrax maculatus | reverse complement strand
GTATCTCCACATGTGTTGATGGAGAACGTTTGTGATGAATTGAAGGATGAAGAGTTCCTTTATGTGCTGAGAAAATTCTCCTTCTGAAGCTAAATAAACTGTTTCAAACTCTCTGGGATCAGCTGGAAAATGCGTCACCAAGTTGAAAACATGCTGTTTTTAAACATCTACAGCAGTAAAATCCACTTTGTTGATTGTGGTCTTCTGTGGTTCTCTTGTTGTTCCCTTAACACCACGGATTTGCAGGAGAAAACAGATCTAGCAGTCTATTAAAACTGGACTAAATTTCATTTTCTTTACATGATAACAGGTAATTGAGGTTTGACAAGACCAAAACTGAAGCCCTTTTTATGCTCTGTGAGTTTACAAGTTAAGATGGCACCGCAGGAATCACTGCTTGTTAACGTCCACCTAAAACTCATGTTCATCATGTATGTAGTCTTATCTTATCCCATCAATCTACCTCTCATGCTGTCTTTTAAGAACTGCCTTTCTCTCACTCTTTTTTGTTCTTTTCCTCTAACCCTTCCTCATATCTGCTGTCTTCCTCCTCAACTGCTCCTCTCTTTCGTCTCCCTCCATTCTCACCATTTCATCCCATCAATCTACCTCTCACCCTCTTCTTGTTCGTCTCCTCAACATATATCCCTCGTCTCTCTCTCCTCTTCCTCCTCCCCTCCAGAAGTCCACCTCCCCCACCACTCCATCCCCCTCCCTCCATCTCCGTCCCCTCTTCTCTTCACTTTGCTGTCAGATTTGTCTCAATGGGATGCTGTTGCCGCGGTAACCGGGGTCATTAGGGAAGCTGTATTTATGCGTTCTCATACTGGAGCTGGCAGATCTGCTGTAATGAGCGCACACACACACACACACACACACACAGAAAACCCCACCAGCTGCTTCTGTAAACGACTTTACTTTGTCGCTGGCATCATTTACAGAGACAGAGGGCGAGCGACAGAAGACATGGAAGAGAGAGAGGAAGAGAGAGGACGACACTAAGTAAAAAAAATGTTTTCGACAGAACTGAGGGTTTAGAGTCAAAACTGAGCTGAGCTAAAACTGAACTAGTAAAACTAGAGCTGTTACAAATATCCAGATGAAACCAATGTAGTTGCTATAACACAGAGGTGTTACCAGACACGAGGGTTTAAAGACTCTGTACATGTTGTAGATGTTGGATTGGAGTTGCTGTTAATTGTAATGTGTTGTGTGACAGTTGCCACAGACACAAAGACAATTTCTGAAAGGATAATAAATCAAAATAACTATAAAGACTGGAAGCTGTAAAGCTCCCACGTTAACAGGATGTGTCTCGTCCATTTAATCCGTACACAAACAGATGTAAAGATAAGATGTTTGAGGTTTTAGGAGGAGTATCACAAAACCTGAGAGTCGACAACCAGCCACAATACCAAGTCCCCAACCGCTCAAACATGGAACTCCACCAAAAACCACAGAATAACCTTTGGACAGACTGGTGAACCCAGTCTGCTGTGTTGTCTGACTGAATGGTTGCAGCCTAAACCCCCCCCCCCCCCCACAGCCTCTAACTGAATGTTCGCTACAAAAACCTGATAAAAAGCCCATTTTTCCACGTTTCCATGACGATAATTACATGTTATCTTTCTGTAGACATCTGTCACCTTTGTGTCAGTGTTAACAGTGAGACAGGTTTAAAACACCTCAGTTCAGAGAAGCTGCTGGAGTCTCAGGAGCAGGATCTCACCTCAACCGACCCATCCCGGCCCTCATAGACCCGACCCGACCCGACCCATCCCGGCCCTCATAGACCCGACCCGACCCGACCCATCCCGGCCCTCATAAACCCGACCCGACCCGACCCTCATAGACACGACCCGACCCATCCCGGCCCTCATAGACCCGACCCGACCCATCCCGGCCCTCATAAACCCGACCCGACCCGACCCTCATAGACCCGACCCGACCCTCCTCCCTGACCCACCGTCCGCTCACCTGGTCTCCAGCCCGGACTCCACCTCAGTGTCTTTCCATCTCTCTCTCCACCGCTTTCCGTGATCCACAAGACCTGCAGGGACCGAGTCCTGGAGGCCTCCACAGTCTCTTATGGTTCAGATCTCCTCGACGTGCAAAACAACTACGGTTCACCGGACAAATCCTCCGCGTCTCCCAGCCCACCTTCCTCATCAGGAAAAGAGGAAGAGGAGACTCAGGGACAGTCCGCCTCCAGAGGAAACCTTCCGCCGCTCGGCGTCTCAACACGCGGCCGCCGAGGAGTCCTCCGCCGACCGGGCTCCGTTCAGACACCTCAGACCTTTAAACGCACCCAGGTGAGCCCGCCATGCCCGCAGACCCGTCAACACCTGGCCTCTTCCGGGTGACGTCATCATGCAACAACACGTCGTGACGTCAGCACCCACCTTAAAGGTGAAGTCCATCCACATCCTCCAGTCCCCCCCCCCCAAAAAAAAAATGATGCAAAGAAGGGATTCATCAGCGAGAGAAGAAGAGAAAAAAACCAGGCCCGTCTTCATCATCCAGGGACAAGGACACCGGGATGTCAGCCCCCCCACCACCCACCGCTGACGCCTACTTCCAGCTACCACAGCAGCGTGGTGCAGCTGGGGCATTTGGCACCGAGATGTCACTGCCCCCATGCCGCCCACTTCCACCAACCAACACAACTTGCTCTAGCTGGGGCTCCTGGCACCGGGATGCAAGTTCCCCTAATTCTTACTTCCAGCAACCGACGCAGCAACTTCCAGCAACAGATGCAGTTTTCACCAGCTCGGGCTCCAGGCACAGAGCCATCAGTGCCCTTCTTCGTTCTCCGCGCAGCTCACATTCCCGGTCATTCCAACGCCATTGCTGACTCTCTCTCTCTCGCTTCTCCTTCCAGAAGTTCAGACGCTTGGCCCCTCGTGCAGACACCTACCCAACGCCGGTTCCTTCATATTCCGCTTCGACGTTCAACCTGTAAAAACCAGCCCTAATACCCCTGATCGCAGACTCCCGGAACTCCATTATCCATAGCCTGTCAGTCTCTCTTTCTGGAAGAGTTTCCGCAACTTTCACAACCAGTACAGCATAACTTTTCCTTCGTTCGTTCTAGTCACTGTAACCCCTTTCATTACCTACGCCCATTCAGTGATGCCCATCAGAACGCTTCCCATCAAAGTCTACCTTAAGCTTCTTTTCTAGGCTGCTCACCGACAGCCCAGGCCTGGTTTCCATCCATCCTCAGATAACTTCACTTCTCAGAGGTCTCCAACAATAAGAGCCAAAATTCCTCGCCACCTTCCCCTTACTTTCGACTTGCTGGCAGCATGCATCCACACCCTCCGCTCAGGATATATTATCCCTCACATTGCCCAAACCTTAGAAGCGACGTTCCTCCTCGCTTTCTTTAGATTCCTCAGATGCTCCGAATTCACCACCTCATCCCTTCTGTTCAACCCACGCTGTCACGTCCGCATTAAGGATCTGTCCCATTTCGCAGACGACACCATGGTATTCTACCTAAAGAGAACCAAAACCAACCAATCCGGCCAGCCTACACTGGTCTTCTATTTCAACATCCAAATGCCACTGAACCCTTCCCAGACCCTCGCAAACTACTTGCAATTCTGAAAATCCCAGAACACAACACCAACAGATCCTCTGTTCCTCTCTGAGTCCGGACAAGCAGCGACTTGATTCTGGTTCCATCAACACTTCTGCAACATTCTGTCCTTGTCCGGCATTTCCCCCTCCTTTACTCCAGACACTCATTCAGGATTGGAGCCGCTACCTCAGCCTCCCGGAAAACACTATTCCCGAGCACTTAATTCAAATCATGGTTGATGGTCTTCCCAAGCATACCACCGTTACATCCGTTCAGATCTCAGACCTCAGATCCGCTCTGTCATGTTTAAAGTTACTGGAGATGTTGTGGGTTCGTCTTGCCCCCGTGCCACAGAGGATTCCTGATCTAAGCTCCCCACAACGCAACAGTAAACGAAAGTTCCAAGCGAGCCGGGCCTCCCACTCAAACGTTTCTCTCATTATCTTAAAATAAATCTCTAAACGAACCCGTTGATGGTGTGGTCCTTGCCAGTGAAATACAGATATGGAGTCTGTGCTAATGCTGTGCTGCTCACCGTATTTTAACCTTTGACCCACAGTTCAGAGCCACAGAGAGAAAAAGCCTGAGTGACAGACAAAGAGAGCGACGACACAAGAGAAAAGTATAAATCCTTCCTCTCACATTATGGCGTTCAGCACATCGTTTGCATGTCCTTCTTTATGGACTCATGCTATCTCAATGTCGTCAAAACTACATTAGTCTTAATGAGCTGTCGGCTCATTAGGCCGTCAGCGGCAGAGAGAAGCAGCACTCCGGAGACAGAACCGGCTCGTTTGTATTCAGCTGCGACTCTGAGATGAACACCAGGTGGTAACATGTTGCTGCAAATCCCATGCTGCACTGCTGCTGCATCCACCGGGGGAACTGTTAGGAAAATACGGAAGTCATAATCCAGAGCAGAAGACAGAAGGCTGAGAGCAACTTGATGGCAAAATGTAAAAGGACATTTTAGTTTTGAGGATGAAAAATAGTGCTGAAAGATTTACTTGATTAGCTGATTAGTTGAGCAACAGAAAATGAATGATTATCTTTTATCTTTTAGCTTCTCAAATGTGAGTAGTGGCTGCTACAGTTTTTCTTTTTTGATAAAAGCATTAGAACTGAAGAAGCAGAGAGAGAGAACAGAGTCTGTAGAGCCCATGTGTGCTGAGACAACCCTGCACAGGATGAGCAGGTACACGTACTGTAGATGGTTGGATGGATGATTTAATAACCATATTCACCATTAGGGAATTAGTTAGTGGTTACTTTTTACAGATTCAAATTAATACAAAATATAACTAATATTCAACAGCTATCCACTCATAAACTTTGATGTATTATTATAGATTTTAACATCAACATATGAAGTAGTTAAAATTAGCATTAACATTATTCTGCACAATGAGTATGAGTATCAGTAACATCTGAATACTTCTTCCAACACTGGTATTTACAGTATATACAGCCAGGAAAGGCTATAAAGAGGAAATATGTCCACAAACATGATCTCCAACCAAACATTTGCATAAGAATGATTGTTAAAGAGACGCTGTCAGACTCCATTATCTGTAACGGCAGTTCAGATCATCAGACAACCGCGGGGGGGAAATGACGGCGTGGATCAGTATTGTGTTCGCTGCACAGTTATGAATCTTAAACATACAAGATGGAGATAATCCTGTGTGTTATTATTCTGATTTTCTCCCGCAGTTAAACCTACAGCGACATAACATCCGTTACACTGCTGTCTTTATGCAGACACAGTGTTGAGCTCATAAAGAGTGTGGAAACATACCCAGCACCAAATGTGGAATATACCCATGACAGTTTGACATCAGTTACCCATGATGTGAACAGTGCAAGAATTCATAAAAACATGTTTCTAGGTTAATGACAAGCATGACTGGTTCTGATGTTATCTTACAGGGGTTTGAAAACATTTTCTCAACCTATACGGTAAATTATTCAACAACTTCTGTATAAACAATAAATTCTCTGGAGAGAAAATGTACATGTGGAAGCACTACTGAGTGCTGCCCGTGAGCAAGGCACTGAGCTGCAGTGTAAACAGTAAACATAAAGTTAATAAAAGTAATGATTTTTATGTTTGGAATAAAACCAAATTATACCAGTGAGACATGTTTATACTTTTATGGATTTACATAATAGGCACAGGACTGAGAATAAGCCATGGAATAAATGTGTTCTGTAATATCTGTCAGTGTGTGGCACAGGCAATATCACGCAGCTGCAAGCTAATAATACGTAATTTATATGATTCATGTGTTCATGTATTTACATGCTTTGTTTGCGTTTTCAAAAAATGAAATGGTAGTCATTCGTATGCTGTTTTGGCTGTGAGGGGGGCAAATGTTTCTGAATGCAAGCTGAACGTGGAGAGCTACATTTGAATAATACGGCTGTTTGATGGACAGATTGTACGAAAGAAGATTGTGCTCCAACCTGTTAGAAAAAAACATGTCTGTGTGTGTGTGTGTGTGTGTGTGTGTGTTTTATATATATATACATATATATGTATATGTCTATCTATAACTGTATAGATTTCCTGTGTTTCTGAATTTAGCATAATGTGTATATATATTTACATAATATAGTGTAAAACATATATACATATACACACACACACGTGTATATATATATATATATATATCAAAACTTTACAGAGTTCTTTTAAGTTTTCTAAAATGAACCACCATCGGAGCAGAACATGCTCACACAGTGTGAATGGTAGTGGGGCACCGGCAAACAAACTGGTTTGCTGTCTGCTGTATAAAAAGGATTATTTTCAAACGCAGACAGAGAAACAGGAACATTTATGTAGGAGGAAACCTTGTGGATTATTGAGCCTTTGACATACGCGTCAGTGAAATGCCTGGAAGGTAAAATGTAAATGTGTTTGGATAATGAATCATAATTAAGAGTGTTTTGAGGAAACTCTGGAGGTTTCCAGGAGGAGGTGGGAGCTCCGGGGAGATGCTGAAACGCAACAGATGTGTTTTCCTCTGTGAGAGAGCAGGTGAATGTGTGCTGAGTCTTTTTCTTTTGAATAAAGGTGTGTATTTTGTGTGCCTGTGTGTTCTTTGATGATCATTTCAATTCTTGAATGGTGTTTCTGTCTGTTGTCTCTGCCTTTATGGTGGCTGCATGTCGTCTCGTCAGATGAAAAGCTTCTATCTTCAAAATGCATTTTTTGAAACTAAGAAAAACAGCCTCATTTCGTGGGATGCAGATGCATTTTTGGAGTTATTGTCCAGATGATTTGTGAGAGGATTGATTATAATAACTATAATTTGAGCATAATGACTGATTGGACCCATTGTAGTCTCAGCCAGTTTATGCTGACAGAATAACAGTTGTGATATTTCACAATTCTCGTTGTTACCTTTCTGTCCCAGTCGCCTGTATTCCATAAAGAATAAGATCAGGTTTAAGTTTTATTTTGTTGCTGACAACTGTGGAGCTTTCAATCACCTATTTTTCATCAGCAGAATGACCTTTGCCTTAGATGTTAAATTTTCATTTTTACAGAGAACTTTAAGGATTTATTGTCCATGCAAGTTAAAAATTGGGTGTCAAAGTTCGGTGACAGATACTGAATGGGAAGTGAGGTTCCACAGAAAGTGACATATAGTGTTGATTTAAACATGGTGTGTAACAGTGCTATGTTTCAGTTAAAATACTCCTCAGGTTTTATGCAAGTTCCTGAAATTTCTGCAGAATGCAATGTGAGTCATTGTGTATCTCCGTCAATGTCAAGGTGTCTTCAGAAGAGTCTCTTTCAGTCGGTCTTTCTAGCATCTTTTCTTTTTTATATATTTCAGTTCACTTCTTATTTTCCAGTTTTGAGGTTCTTTTAGTAGATGGAAATGTACCGACAGTCTGTTCAGATATCAAGACAGTAACTGTTCTTCTTTTCTCAAAGGACGGCAGATGAGCAGATATTGTGTATCTTCACTAAAGTCCCCCCCACTGCGGCTGTCTGGTCTTTGTAGTTTTCAGTAATCTTCGCGTCTGCTCTCAGCCTCAATCCTCAGCTTGACTTCCATTAGATCCGAAAGTCAGGAGGATTGATAGAGGTGACGGGTGAATGGAAAGAGAGAAAGAGAGACTGAAAGAAGAAACCTCTTTCTAATGGTTAAGACTCCTTCTCTCCTCTTTTCTCTCACTTTCATCTTCCCTGTCTGTTGTTTTGAATTTTCACCCTCCCCCCATTTCTCCCTTTTTTCCCCTGCTGATTTCATCCTTTATCCCCGTCTGGATTCAACCTTCATCTCCTCTTTCTTCGTCTCCTTCTCTCTCTGACCGCTCCCTGTCTCCTCCTTTAGCTCCCCCTCTCTCGGGTATGATTATTATAGTATCTCTGCTTTCCCCTCGGCATGCTGGGAATGAAAATGGATCCCTCGTCCCTCTGTCTCCACAGTGTGTATGTGTGTGTGTGTGAGTGTGTGTCTTCATGTACTATAGGGAGTGGGTGGGTGAAAGAGAGAAATGCCAGAGGAAACGTGTGTGTGTGAGTGAACGTGTGTGTGTGTGTGTGTGTGTGTGTGTGTGTTGATAGATGAGGTGGATGTGTGTGCTGATGGAATCCGTAAATTGTTAATGAGCAGGGAGGAGAAACGTGTTGAATCCCCAGGAGGTGATATTGATGGAGACTCCGACGTACTGAACACACGGCAACAAACAATGCGAGACAATAAAACTAATCACCATCAGCTCCATATGTTCACGTGTTGCAGCGATCAGAACAGTTTAAAGCCTTCGAGCTGAAGGCACACCTTCTGTCTCACTTGGTTTTATTTTAGTCGTCAATACTTTCAATTGAATCAATCCTGCTGCCTATTTACATGTCAAGTCTTATTTTGAGCTCGTGGTGAGGCGCTTGTGATGCTGCGTCTGTCTGTTAGTTGGTCCAAAGCGAAATATCTCAAGTGCAAATGAAATATGATATATGTAGAAAATATAATATATATATGTAGAAACATTCACGTTCCCCTGCGGATGAATCTTTATAAGGTCAGTGATACACTCAGTACTCTACTGACACAGACGGAGGACTGAAGCCGCCGCTCTGCTCCTCATGCTACAGCTGCTGTGTGAGAGGAACCTGAATATCTGAATCTGGTTTCACAGTTAAATAGTTGCGGAAATAACTCACTCAAAACCACGAATGTCAACCTCATGGTGGCGCTAAAGGAAAAGTCAGTAGGATTCATCGTCTGGGAATGACCAATATCTGTACAAAATAGTACAGAAGTCGGAATATTTCAGTCTGGACCAAAATGGTCGACTGACTGACGCTGCCTTCCCTAGAGCCGCCTTCAAAATAACATTACCAAAATAAATAGGCTGCGAGCCCTGTGGGCTTTAATAGGCTGCCAATAAAGAAAATGTTTACCGTTCCATTAACATATTTATATTCTTTCACTTCCCTTTGAGACACTGAAACTGGAGGTTGTATTGATTAGAAATCCATCCACATTACTAGTAGTAACCAAGAGGCTACTTAGCCATTTACCTTGATTTTTAAATTATGGAAGCTTAAAGTGGGACTTCATTGCTGGTGGAAAGTCGATCGTGATTCGGACCAGTAACACGCCGTGCTGTCATTGTGTCATTGTGTTCTACAGGACTTCAGTCAGTATTGACATGGCATCAAACAGCGCAGTTATATGTGTTTTTTTTAGGAATTGTTGAGTGTTTCTGTGGGGTGGAAAATGATCAATAATCCATCTTTATGGAGATAAAACACAACAAGCTTCTGATTGAGTCTCATCCTGTCCAGCCGAACAGAAAGCTCCATTAGGTGAAAGCCAGCTCTTGTATGGAAGATAGCAGGTCAGCTCTTTTCTCCTGTTCCGTTATTAATTTCACACTTCACTTAGCTGTGATTTCTGTGGGGCTAATGTGGCGGAGCCCAGTCGGGACTCTTATTGTTACCGTCCCTGTAACCACATATACACACCGGTATAATGAGCAGGAGTGCAGCAGGCAGCCAGGGAGCGTTGTAATTATCACGCACAGAAAAAATCACGCGCTCGCACTCAACTGCCAAGTCCAAACAGACAAATAGACACAATGATGCCGGTGTACTGGATATTCAAGTCTGCCAGTCCCATCCACTAATCCATCTATCTGCCAGTCCATTATCTAAACACAGATGCTCTCACATGTAACCACAGCCACTTCAACTACAACAGAGATGAAGCCAGTTGTTGAATAAGGGGAAGCAAAATATGGATTCAGTCGTCACTGTGAAACATTTTAAACTAAAAATTACTTAATAAAGATCATGTTTCTGAGAGCCGCTTTGACTTGCATTGTTTTAACTTTTGGGTTCTGATTGGCTCAGTTGTTTCTCGACCAGGAAAGAAACAGCCATTCACCTGACAAACCAAAAGCTGTGAGCGGTGATTTCAGAGCTCAGGAACCAAGTGAAGCAATTCTCCATATAACCACACATTAAAGGAACAAATGCTTGTGTTCGACACACACACACACACACCCACACACACACACACCCACACACATACACACACGCTGTTGTCTCGCCGGTAAATGTGTTTTGTCAGGGTGGAAAGTCCAGGTCGACCTTTTTAAAGGCAGATGAAACACAATCAGTGACCAGACCACAACTGGCCTGATAGATGATTGTGGTTATTGAGTGGGTATTGACTTGCTCAGGCCTTATGATCAGTGACACGCATGCAAACACACACACACACACACACACACACACAGCCAGACGACCGGCAGAGGACATGTAATGCATAACAATCAGCTCTGAAACAAAGGCAGGGAGGAGAGGCGTGCTAGACAGAGCTGTGTGTCTGTGTGCAGCCATGCAAGTATGCATGAGCTAGTGTGTGTGTGTGTGTGTGTGTGTGTGAGAGAGTGTGTGTGTGTGTGTGTGTGTGTCACACCTGGAAGTAGCAGGTTAGCGTGTGCGTTCAGAGGGCTTCTGCATGTGTGTCTTCGGGCATTAGTTTGATGTGTGTGTGTCTGTCACTCTGCAGACATTAACTTCACATGACGACTCCAGCATGCTTGAAAATGTAATAATAAAGCCACACATGGTAATTTCCATTATTACAGTTCACACACACACGTAGAAACCCTGCACTCACAGATAATTACCTCCACGCTCATTTGTGAGCAGGTGTTTCTTTTCATATTGCCCCCCGAGTGACGCCCGTACACACTCGGTTGTGCTTACAGCTATATTACTTATGCAAATGTGTGTGGCTGGCGGCTCGTTGTATGTGAGCTGGTTATGAGCTGTTGAATGAGGTGGGAGTGAACCAGGGGTTAGAGACTGCTACCCTATAAATTAGCATCTGTTCTGCCCCTGAGCTAAACACTGGGTGGGTTTCATTTGACGTGCCCCTTGTGTGCTCCTCACTTGGTAACATGGCACCATACTGGAGTCTGGGGAGCAGAAAATAGATTGCTCTTAAATACACCAACTTAACTGAATCATTTGGCCACTAAAGGGGGCAAAAAACTTCAAAAACATGCAGACAGACACATAAGATTTTTTATGGCTGACGTTTTGCTTACTTTTTTTTACATACATCTTTAAAATTTTAATTTTTTAAATTTTCAGGCAGTATAGATGAATGCAATTATTATTTCATGGATTTACGTGTTTGTAATATGTACACTGTTGCCTATTTAACTGTCTGTCTTCGTCCAACCCTCCCCCCATGGCGACCAAAATTACCCTTTTTATATGAATAGAAATTGTAAGTACTGATGTGCAATTATATTTGTATTCCTAAAGTACAACAGTAGCTTCTTTATTAATTCTTTACAATTATTGCTCTGATGTCTTGCTCTTGTTTTCCAATGCATTCAATATTTTGTGAATAAAGTTAGAAAGAGAGCACACTGTGTACTCGTCAACGCAGTCCTGAGACGAGGTCTAATCAGGCATTTAAGAGAAAATACCATTACAGTGTGGAGCCTTTAAACACTCAAAATTACACACAAAATACAACCAAGATGATATCATAAATGGTTCTATACACTGAACAAACAAACTCAAAAGGATGTCTTGTTTTTAATGTTCATGTTTCTGTGTTTTACTCCTCCCGACCATCTAACAACATCTATCTCCGTCTCCCTCTCTCTCTCATTAGCAAAAAGGCTGGAGTAACTCCCTGCGGCCGATGGACAGAGAGGGAAGCATAAAGGTAGGACACACTCGGATGTTCCCATCCGTCAGCTCTCAGTGATCTGACTCCTCTTCCTCTTCACCGACTCTCCTGTCCTACATCCTCCTATCAGTCATCTTTAATAAGGTTCCACTCCCATAAAGCTGATGATAGATAGAGAACATTTCCTCGCAGACTGTCACCAACACAGCATTTAATCACAGATTCATCTGAGGAAGGTTTGATAAGTGTTCATATTCTTTTAGAGTAACGTCTTGGTTCTCTTTCATACATGCACATCTACATTTAAAGCTGTCTATGCTTGGTTGTTCGATGCTCACGCGAGCTGCCTCCTGACCAAAGTATATATATCACTCCTCATCCCACAGAAGTACTTGTGAAAAACTGTACTCAGAGTAAACGTTACTGCGTTACATTGGGGGGGGGGGGGGGTTGTATGATGATGGTAATAATATATGATAGAACTATTACATTTAAAAAACACCTTTAGGCTACAAAATAAAGCAAATGAAATAAAACAATATAAATAATAAATTCCTTTTCTGCAGACAGACATTTGCAGCCTGTGCTAACAACTGTTTGTCCATTTATAAATTGTCAATTAGAAATAAACAACCTCTTTCCTCAGTACAGCATAACAAGAACTAACCTGAAAAGAGGACAAAAAAATCGATGGACAAAGAGCTGTGGACACCACAGCCGGGAGCAACCAGCATTATTAATACAGAAATTAATTAAGCTGCTACTTTAACACCAAAGCAGCCAACACAGAGATGTAACATCAATATAAACTCCACAGCAGCTACAGCAAACACACATATTAAAGCAAAGAGACACTACACAGACTCAACACCACGTCTGAACGGCAGTCCTCAACAATCTGCACTGGGTTCAGCTTTCTGCTTGATCAGTCTCAGGGCATAATATAACCAGTTCACTCTGCCTCGCTGGTCCCACTATCACCAGTCCACCATGAGCATATTAGCATTTAGCTTTTTAGCCAGACCCAGAACAAAAGAAGAAACAAAACTGTGTGTTAGAACCACAAAGCATTTCAGAAACAAGCTGATTAAAGTTGATTTTTTTTCATCTCGAGACAGATGCTCTGAACAACGCAGTCACCTTGATTCATTATTAGTCAGCCTTTGACCTTGAATTCTAATTTCTCTCTCTGTTTTACATTCAGTTTTTTAATCATATTCCTGTGATGTCTGATTTCTGAATGTCTTGAATCATTTAATCATCACTTTTATTCTTCAGATGCATTATTCCTTCTGCTTGAAGTCCTCATCTGTCAGTGCATCGGACTGCAGCTGGTGTTGTAGTTGCGCTGGTGTTCACTTATTGCTGACATAAGACATGATACATAATATAATATTATAATGATCAGCAGGAACGCAAAATTTAAAGTAACACATTTATTGCGAGGGAACGCCAAAGTAGTTGAGAAAACAATCCCAGCATGACCTTTCAGGGTTCTGTTGTTTATGGCCCTTTTTATTATTTCTCCACATTAATTGTATTTCTTCTTTATTTACTCATTGCTTGTGTATAAATGAAGTTTGTAAATCTTCAGGTCAGAGGACGGAGGCCCTCTCAGCTCCCACTAGACAGACAGCAAAACTCCCAGGAGCCTTTGCACCAACCCGGGTCGGTCCGCAAGAGCCACAGAAGGAAAGGTAAACCTCTGACGTCGCACTAACAAGCATCAGAAATGGTTTATCATTCAATCGGTGCTTTTACCCGCTTTCATTTCACACCGGTGTGACTTCTGTCTTTTCTGCTCTCTTTGAAGCTTTGAGCTGCTGTCAGACGGGAATCCTCTTTTTCCTGTTTTGTCTTTTTTTATCTTATCTTTTAATATCATCGCTCTTCATTACTTCTAATCCAAAACCTCCCTTATCCTCTTTCTTGTCTTTCCCACGTTCTCGCCTCATTAAATCTCATCTAATATTTTTATCCGACTTCTCTTCGTCTCTTCTAGTTTCAGCCGATGCTGCGCCCTCTTACTTGTCACTTTTTCTCACCTCTTTCATCTTTTCCCCTCATCATGTGTCCTGACTCTTCCTCTCATCTTTTCCCTCTCATAACTATCAAATAATTTGGTGTTAACACTTGAGTTTTACCATCTTTTCTGATGTAACTGCAGAGTTTTATCACTTCTGCTTATCCGTTTCAATGTCAGTCATACACCATCTGTTTCCTTGTATTTTTTTTCCTTAGTTTATTCAAGCAAACAGTTGCAGAGACAAAAATAAATCAACATAACATGCAGTACATTGAGACACTTTATCATTACGTCTTCCATCTACTTTGATTTTCTTGAGTTCTTGTTGGTTTATTCTCATTAAAGGCTATGAGCACATTTGTCCTAAATCTGTGTGTTAGGTCCTATATTACATATTTTACATAATTTACTTCTATCATCTCATCCGTCTCAGGTGTTCATGATGTTCTGATGAAAATAATGAAATATATTTCCAAGTTGAACATGTTTTGTAAAGTTAAATTCAAATGAGATAAACCTCAAATACTGCAAACCTGCTGGAAGGGAAGGGAATAAACACGTTTGCTTTTGATTTTTGTCAGACAAGATGTTGTTTGAACTAGTTTGATTCAAGCATACCCCAGCTTTAAATCTACCGGAGTCAGCGGAGAGATGAAAGTGCAATTTAACTTTTACTCAGAAATTACTCAATTCATATTTTTCTTCAATCTGTGGCTTCAACCCAGCTGATGGGACAGTGTCAGTTTGTATTTTATCTTTTGCAAACTCAAAGGATTTCAATTGGAGTTTGCTAACTGCAGGGAGAACGTCTTAAATATAATCCCTCAGATTTTATTGGATCATTCTTAATAAGGTTTGCACAACACAGGATTAGAACTTATTTTAATGTGTTTTCAAGGTTTCAATTTAAACTCAGCTGAGTTCTACATAGTGTTAACCTGACCCTCCTCCTCCTCCTCCTCCTCTCAGGTACGTTAGTGTGCACCGGGAACGGGACCGGCAGCAGCTCCGTCTACTCCGTTGCCATGGTGGCGATCCCAGACTGCGTCGACAACGCCACACAGACGGACATCAGCTTCCAGAACATCGTGACGCTGGGGAAGAGCAGAGGTCACCACCACCACGGCCGGGGAGGCGGCTCCTCCTCCCCTCCACCGCCTCCGCCCTCTCCTCCCCTCCCTCACCTCGTGGAACCCTATGGGATCAATGAGTTGTACGTCTGTTGTCTTTTTGGGTGTCAAGAACAATGACAAGTCTCCAGACATGAAAAATCAATAATGTTGGGTATGATGACGATTGATTTTTCTGTCATCCCCATCTCTCCCTCCAGCTGTGTGTTTGAGTACAACGACCCCGATGACTACTTTGACGTCTCGAACCATGAGGTGGACCGGCAGGATGACCTGGAGTACGAGGTGAGAACTCTGCTGACAAAATGTCTGCCGATCTTTCATTCAATAACACAGGTGGTCGTTAACCTTGTCTCAAATACTGACCCCCTTATAATGAGCGTAATTGCCTCGAGGTCCCAATTTCTGAGGGAAACTACGGGCATCCCCAGCTGCACATTTGTAGTACATTTGTCAAGTACAAAGACACGTGCAAGTCATTTAGCCTGATGAATATAAACTGAGTAGACCCGCTAGCTGTGGTTCTTCACTTTTGCTGTAAGACTTGCTCAGAGAGGAAAGACTCCTTTTTTCTTGCAAACATATTTCATTGATGACTTATTTTCGGGGGGGGGGGGGGGGGGGGGGTTTCCGTCCATATAATGTTAAGACAAAGAGAGGAAGATCTAATTTAGTAATTCAATATATATTTGGAGGACATGAGGACGTGAAAGTGTGTCTGCTGAGTTTCAGGCTGCTTGACAGTGTGCTGTTCATCTCATTTCATTTGATGGAACAGATGTGATCAATACAACCGTCCACAGTGGCCATGTTAGGGGTCACTCTCACTGCGCATAACTGAGACCTAAAGTTTCCTTTTCTAATACATTTTCTGACTTGTGCATTTAACTACATTGATTGTATAATAGGCTGAGAGTACTGTCAAACACTTCTGAGTGCACGGTGCTGTGACTGAACACATTTCAATGTGGGGAGGACTGCAGCTGCTGCTTTTACTACGCAGCCTTTATGGATACATGTGGAGGCTCGGTGCCCGGCCTGTCAAACCACGGTCAGCCTGTCCGATAAAAAATATTACAACCTTAAAACGATTCTTTTGAGAGGTGAAAAGTATAGAGTTGTCAAGTTGGAGGAGCTACTTTGGGTGTCCCTGGTTATAGATGTAAAAATCCCATTTATTTTCCAATCGAAAATGTTACAGCAGGAAACTCTCCCGTTTGAATCCTCAGCACAAAAGATGAACAGCAATGTTAGAAAATATCTGGTTCACTGATAAAAAGTCAAAAGGTACAAGCTAGTGGACATGAAAACAAGAAATTAACTACGACTCCCAACATGAATTCAGCAAGAAGATTACAAGAAAACATTTTACAATTGTGGGTCAGTTAGGAATGATTTCACTTTGGATTTGCGACTGTTCTGATTCACACCTCTGACTGGCTCCTTCCCCATAGGCTCATGAGTATTGCACTTCTTTCTGTCTTTAAATATCGCCCCACTGTTTTACAGTTTTAAGTATCCCCCTTATATTTTCCTGCCCCAACCTCCAGAGTGGAGAAGACAGGAAAGGAAGGAAGAAAAGTATGTGCAGATAAATAATTAAGTGTCAAAATGAATGAAGACGTATAAAAGAAAGACAGGGAGGAAAGGAAGATGTACACAGACAAAGAACCCGGGAGAGAACCAATAAAATGAGACCAGGAGGAAGGAAAAGGACTGAGAGGAGGAAAGAAAAGGGAATACGGATATTTCTGCTTGTGCTGCAAAATCATCCACAGCCTTCAGAAATGTTATTGAAACAAATTGACTTCTACAAGCTGCCGTGTTTGGAGGAGAAAACCAGGATGAGTGATGGACTGGTCTTAACCTTCGAAAACAGGCCCTTAGTTTAGTTTACAAATGCCTAATGGACCCCTGTGTTTGGCTGAATGGCACTTTTCCTCTGTTTCTGCTCCATTGGTTCGCTGCTGTTTCCTGAAACAAATGCCAGTTTAGTCATTAAAGAAGTCAGCAAAGTGGAAACGTTCTTGCTCTTTCTGGCTTGTATACCAAAGGGACTTCCTGTTCTCCCTAAATCACTTCCTCCTCTACCTTCTCTAATTCATGTTAATTCATTCTTTCCCCCTGCTCTCTCTCCACCATCATTATATCCCCCTAAATTACTTCACAATGTCTTCCTCTCTTTTTTTTCTTTGGTTACAGCCTTAATTTCCTCCCTAAATCACCTCCTTCTCTCTGCTACCTTCCTCTGTTGACGTCCTCCAGCTAAAACAAGATAGGGTGGTTGCTGCAAAACTTGTCTTTCATAGTCTCAGCTTGTCTTTAATGGTCTCAACCGGTTCTGAACTAGTCTACTACTACTGTAACTGGTCTTTTCTAGTCCCAGTCGATCATTTAATAGTCTTAAGTGGTCTCTGATGAGATGATCTATGGTCTCTTGGGACAAAGCTGAAGACCAAACAAAGACTGGACAAACCACACATACAGATTGTTTCCACCATCTTGCTCAGATCTTTTTGCCTTTGACAGTCAGGAAGGAGCATAAACCTTACGAGTGAGTAAATACACTAGACAACCCACTGAACCACTCAGGAACCACTGGAGCTCTGCAAATCCCACGAGAACTCCAACCGTTGTGTGTTCTTGAACCAAAAACAAACATGAAACGCAAGCAGCACTTTGTACTGTTTATATTCAGTGACATTCATGCTGAGAAGGCCAAAAAAAGAGGAAAAAAAGCTGAGTGTTTGGTGAGATCCTGCATGGAGAGGCCTGTACGACTGTAGAGCCTACAGAGGGAACTGGAGGGGAGTGAACTTTGTAAAGCGATGCTGTACTTCAGGTAGAGCTGTTTATTTAAAGTTACGTCTCTAGTGGAGACAAAAGGGACGTCATCATGCTGATGTCAGTCGCAAAATTAAACCGGAGCTGAAGACAAATCGGACTCTTTACGTATCACACACTATATGATTTTATCTGCCGACTGTCAAAATCAATTGACCCAGACTGGGACAGACCTGTCCAAATCATATTCATCACCAGCTCAACAGTTTTAATATCTGTCCCTGCCTTAAGTTCATTCTGATGGTCCCCGGTGCTCTTTGGTCTTGGCTTATCTTGGATGGTTGAAGGTACCGCATCATGATCTAAACTGGGCTGGTCTAAAACTCCAGACCAGCTGTATCTGGCTGAACTGCTTTACATATTCACATTGAGCAGAATTAGACTGTCCAGATTATAACTCAGTCACAGCAACTGGCTGGTTCGGACCAACACTTGTTCTTTCTTCCAGGAGGTGGAGCTGTATAAATCCAGTCAGCAGGAGAAGCTGGGTCTGACAGTCTGCTACAGGACGGACGACGAGGAGGATCTTGGGATTTATGTTGGAGAGGTGATGACAGAAAACAGGAATTTCTTCTTCTCTTCCGTCCCTCCAGACTTTATTCACTCACTCATGTAACCTCCAACTGACTCATTGATCTACTTCACTTCTCTGTGCATGATGCATTAATGCAGCTCTTACAGGTGTTACTCCTGCTTACTTAATTTCTTATTCATTCAATTAATCACTCATCTTTCGCATTATTCAATCTTTCATTTTCTTATCTATTAATTTATTTATCACATCCATCCATTAATCACTGCATTCATTATCTTCTCCTTTGAATCATTCATCAAACCAATAACTCAACTCTTCTTTCAATTCATTCAGCCAGCTCGTACCAATTTACTCATTCATGGATTCATTCAGTCATTATCAATTTATCTGTTTCTTAATTCATGAGGTCATTTATTTATTTATCTTTTCCTGAAGTGCTTTGTTTGTCCTCCTCTTTCTCTCACTATCACTGCAGGTTAATCCAAACAGCATAGCAGCCAAGAACGGACGCATCCGAGAGGGTGACCGAATACTACAGGTACGCAAACACAAACATTCATTCAGACTCTGTTCTGGTTATTGTGTCTTAACAGGTACCATTGATCTGGACATTTTACAACTTTTTATTTGTTACACAAAACTTTTCCTTTTTCCACTTTTGCTTGAAAACCCATAAAATTATTCAGTTAAGAGTATTTCTTCCTTATGTAAGCGCTGCACTTGGATTAGGGCTTGGTTAGAGAAACTCCCACGCTTCAGTCATGGTGCAGGCTCTGTCGTGTCTCCAGCTCAGTTTAATTAAAATTTGACTGCAATTCAAACAATTTACATTGTAGTTCAAAGTAACTAAAAAATGGTCACTAAGTGGCTGTTTTAGAAAAAGAAATTTTATTATAAGAAATATCAAAATTTATAATACACATTGTTGTGGCATTTACTGAACACACTCCTGCTCCCCAGAGGTCAAACCCTTTTGATTTTAATGGCCCCATGACTTTTCCTTTAGCTTCACCCTCAGGACAAACATTAGACGTTTGAGTTCTTCTAATTTACTAGTTAATTTAAAACCAGCAAGTGAGGAATTGACAGTTAAAAAATTGAAAAATACAAATTCAGTATTCATAAATATTGAGTTTTGACCTTCAGGATCAGTTAAATACATTTTCTGGGTTAATAACAGTTTCAAATCAAACTATGTAAATGTATACCTGGAGCCCCTGGGACGGTTTTGTCCAATCAGAGAGCTGTCAGCAGCCCAGTTACTGCTGTCCTAAAAATAGACAGAGAGAGAGATGGAGGGGGAGACCCTGTGTTACCACCACACTGTTCAGCTCTGTTTGCCAGTCAATAAAACCACCATAAAATTGTTGTCAGTGTTAAAAAAGATCATTCTATATTTCCAGCAAAATAAAATCATTTAACGCAGAAGTCAACCAGTTCATGTCCACCTCATGACACCTTGCATCCTAATGAGTGATACGCCAGCATGACTGAAGAGCGGCCCTAAACTGAGCGGGGGGTCAGACACTGTGTGGCCCTCTGATCGGGCCGCCGCAATGAGGTCAACTCAAATTGATGCAGGTAACCAATCACCTGTCCAGAGAGAGAGAGGACAGAGTGTCCAAAGACAGATGACTTACAATGATGAAATAGCAAATACAGCCTCTGAAAAAAGGATGATCCATGGATCACAAAAGCTTTATTGGTTCTTTATTTATCTCCCAATAATATTAAGCCAAAACTCTAAGATCGTAACCCTCAGACCTCTGGCAGAGTGCTACATATTTAACTTAAACAACATATTTATTCACCCTTTTAGCTGTAAGGGTGAGGAGGAGACAGCATGGTGTACTGCAGAAGAGTTGAGTGAGCTGTTTGTGCTGTGTTTAACTGTGGTTTTGGGTCTTTTTTCTCACAAATGATACTTATACAACATATAGGTTGGTATCACGTTTATTATTTTATGGATATAAAAGGATTGAGTTTGTATTATATTTAATACAAAAGCATTACAAAGTTCCATAATGTTCTGATCTTGTGTTCTTTACTTTGAAAGAGGAGCCAGTGGGAGATGAATTAGGAGTTTCATCTTTTTTTTCCATCCTGTTAAAACAGAGTTTGTGTCTCTGCTCTGAAGCTTCACCCCCACACGTGTTGACTGCTCTTTCTGATGAAAAATGAGTGTGAATACATTTATCTTCCTGACATTTCCTCGCTCATTATCCTCTGACCCTCCGACCGGCGACCTCGAGAAAACAGTGTCAGGGAAAAGGTGAAGCCGGGTGTGATAAGAATAAACCAGCAGTAGCTGGCATCGCCATGGTTACCGGGCAGCGGGTGAATGATGTCAGCGCCGGTTCCCATGACAGCTGTCACCACAGAGATAAAAGGCCTTTTGGACGGATGAGGTGTCTCCTGCAAGTTTAGGGAACATACCTGTTATTATACACTGCACAGTACAACCACACAGTACCAAAGACACCAGTGACATGGCTCGTACATCTTTATAATCATGTTTTGAAGTCATATTTTCTATTCTGCCAGGAGATAACTTCAATTTAATTACAACGGACCTAACTAAATCACACGTGTTGAAGTGAGACCTCACATGAAAAGAGAATTTAGTGTCGTTTCCATTTTTAATCAATTTCAATTTTCTCAAAATGCCACATGTTGCTGTGGCAAAATGTAAAGGACCATACACTGTTTTTGCCTGTGTTAATACTAGAAATAATTCAATGCTTTATATCATAATACTAGTAACTAGCTAAACAGCTAGACAGTATATTAGAGCACCGACTGATGATTATTTTTTTTTTAGAATATTTAGCAGTTTCACTATTTTTGCCTGAAAAAAATGACTGAAACAATTGATTAAAATAGTTGCATATTCGTTTTCTAATCATTAAATAATGGACCGAGATACACAATTCAAATCTCTGTAGGTAGACTTTTTTAAATATATATTGTAGAGAAATTTTTGGAAATCATTGGCTCAAACACAAAAAAATTATGTAATTTTGGTCCCATTTATGCTGGAGAAAAACACAGTGAAGACTCCATATTCTCCTCAAAAAACTAACAAGACCAAATACCAGTAAGGGGTGAATATTTCTTATTCAAACTTTACATCTGGCTGCAAAGTATGATATGACTTTTACTACTGAATATAAAAGCGACCACTCTCTTACCTCCCCTCATCCCCTCTAGATCAACGGAGTGGATATTCAGAACCGAGAGGAAGCAGTGGCCATTTTGACGAGAGAGGACAGCATCAACTTCTCACTGCTGCTGGCCAGGCCTGATATAGAGGTGACGTCACACGACACAACACAGTTAAACCGACGTCCTAAATCAATGCTCAGGGTACACAGGCTGCAGGTAACCATAGAAACGCTCAGTGTTGGTACTGAGACCTCTTTCATACAGGAGAGGCAGGTACTACACGATGCAGATCCTCTACAAGGTTTAAATGGGATCCAGAGGCCATCGTCCACACCACAAGTGTTGGCCATGTTTGTTTCACTAGTTTCATTTACCCAAAACATGTCATAGCGAGTGTTCAATCCTGTCATACTTAGAGCCAAGCAATCAGAGCTGACTTTGGCCCGAGAGGGTCTTGTGAAATCACATTAGGACGAGAAACTCCCCGTGTCTGCATCATTTGAGCCATACTGTATGTGTAGACACACCGTGGGAATCGAACCCTCGGCCCTGGCAGAGTTAGTGCCTTGCTCCTTGCTTTCATTCACTCAAGTACTGTACTTAAGTACAATTTTTGAGGTACTTGCAGTTTACTTGAGTATTTCCATTCATTCTACTTATTTATACAAAATATAAATCAACCAATAAATGATGATGTATTATGGATTAAGCTACCCAGCCGTATATAAATGAGTTGAAATTAGCAACATTATTGATGCGTACACATTAATGCATGCATAATTATAATCCAGTGATATAATACAGGCTTATGTTATTATGAAATGGGCCAGTTTGCATTATGACGGAAGAAAAAGCAGAATTCTTCTGTACTTTTACTTATGCAGGATTTTAAATGCAGAACTTTTAAAGTATTTTTCCACTGTGGTATCACTTTTACATAAGTAAAAGCTCTTCCACCACTGCTTTCAGTAAGAAGAATGGTGGGTTTAAACTTATTGAACCTTGTAGTCACTCTTTACATCCCCGATTTCAACCAGGGCTGCAACTAATGACTATTTTTACTATCAGCAGATCTGGCTGCTATTTTTTAACCATGATAAATGATGATCGGTCCACCACTTCGATCCAGACAGAAATATCTCAACAGCTATTGGACGGATTGCCTTGAAATTTTGTACAGGCAATTATGGTGCCCAGAGGACGAATTTATCTCAAAGCACTGTTGTAAAGCACTTACTGTAGACTCTTATCTTATTGATTAAAAACTCTTATCTTATTGTTTATTCTGTGAAATATTATAAAATACTGAAAAATATCTAATACAAGGTCTCAATGATTTCAAATTGTTAGTTTTGTTTAGCAAAACAGAAAAATATTCAATCGAGGTTAATGTGAAACTAAGTAAAGCGACTAATCCTTACATATGAGTACGTGGAACCAATAAATGTTCATAATAATTGTTTGATAGATTATAAATAAATGTATTATCTAAATAGTTTGATGAATCTTTGTCAGTTGACTAATTCATCATGTAATTATCATATAAATTTCACTACTAGTTTAAACTGATAAAGATTTTTTGTGTGAAAGGTTTTCATCATTTTTGGATCCAGAAATAGTCATCACATCCATAACTTCAGGTCTAACAGTGTCTCTCCTGTTTCATCACTCAGCTCGACCGCAGCCTACTTTACTAACCTACTTTCTCCTCGTATCGATGCTGGTGGCCGACAGGACAGGAAAGATTCATAAAAGCCGTGGTTTGGTTCACAGTGTGGTCACAGTCCTGGTTTCCTCCAGCAGGGATGTTACGTGTTCACCCCCTCTGCCCTTTTGTTGTTCATTCATTCATCTGTGACTATATGGAAAACCAGCAGTTGTTTTGGCAGAAAAACTTTCTCTGCCTCATATTGATTGATTTTGGAGCCCCTGTGAGCTGTCAGTATATTTTGAAACCACTGGATCTCCTATTAGTTGTAAACATTTGCTGAATATTGACTTTGGTGACCTCATATTTCTCTAAATGCAACCTTCAGACTAAACCTCCACTATATTTGCCCTGCACCAGTCTAATGCTGGTTTTGAACTCACTGGGGAGAATGGGGTTCAGTATGCAGTCTACATGAGTAAAGTTGGTGCACTTGTTGATTGTATTTTGGATACAAAAAAATAAAATAAAATTAAATAAAAAAAATCCATCACAACTGAAACCATTGGAGGTTATGTCTTCTGTAGTTTCGGGGCAGTTTTGTGACCTGAGGTGCAATGGATGGTTTACCATTTGTTAAATTTTCTACATTTTCTACAGATTAAGTAATGCAAGAATAGCTGTCACAGTAATTCAGCGGATCAACAGCCTGTTAATCTGGCCTGGTTCAGGCCAAAGATCTGGAGCTGCAATTAGGTGCAGAAAGGAGATGGCTCAGTTACTCTGAAAAATTTTCCATGATACATTGTTGCTATGGTCCTCAGAGCTTTCTGCTTCGCCACATGATCGTTGTCATGGCTGCTGGAAGCACAGTAACAGGACTACAGGGGATAGGACCCACACACAGACGTCTGTGGCAGAGCTGATACCATTCAGTGATTTAATTATCAGAAAGTGGAAGTACGTAGGCTTACAGAGTCATAAAGCAAGCAAGGGTCAGAACCGGGAAAACAGTTAAAACAGGCAAACGAATCCAATACAGGGGAGGACAGAGAACCCAAGGTCCAAAGCAAGGACACATCAGGCAGGTTACAGGTTTTCAGGCGTCAGATCACCAGATAACAACACCCACAGCACGTGGTAACATTCACAGTCTGGCAGAGAACAATGGAAGTGGACTGGTAAATGTAGTGAGTGACTGATGAGGGAATGAGATTCAGGTGAGGACGAGGGCGGGGAAGGCCAGGTAACTGCAGAGCAACAGGTGTGTAGGTGGGTGGGGCAGTTATGTGACGGGGGAATGAGGGTACGGAGTACGGAGGCATCTGGTAGACGACTAAAGGCTGGCAGGTCTGTGGAGCTGGAGGAAAGTACGTGGCCCGGGGGAAGTGAGCAGTCGTTGACTTTCACACATGAAAGTTTTTCTTTTCGTTTTCTGTATGAGGACGGGCTGAGCTTTACATGTCAACCTCTGCAAACATGAATCTTAACCATCATAACCGAAATTATGACACTCGTCTTGTTAGAAATTCACAGTGAGTTTCTTGACCGAATGCAAATCACTGCTGTTTATCTTTAATAGTCTGAAACCAACACATCCAGCTTCAGTTCTTTCACTCACATTCACTGCAGCCTTTTTTCCTCACAACATAAACACCATGTACATAACATACATGGTTGTGTGTGTACTCAGTGTGTTATTACACACACACACACACACACACACAGCCATGATAGATGTTGTTAGTATGACAGCAGGTCCCAGAGTGTGCATGAACATCTGCTGACAGAGGAGGAACTTCAAGACGGCATATTCACACATGTCACTTAAAAGACACACATCCATACATATTCATACTGACGAATGTGTGTGTGTGTGTGTGTGTGCATACACTCACACACCAACTAAATAAATGAGCCGTCACTCAGTCAGTATTTAGGTAACTGACACTTCTGCCAGTCAGATCTCCTTGTAATGAGAGAACAGGAGATGATGGATGTTTTATCGACTAAGCAAATAAGGGAAGTGATGGGGGAGCAGTTATAATGAAAGAGAGAAAAAGTAGAAACACCCACAATAATGTCCTTTTTTATTGAATTATGTCTATTATTGCCCTTTCAGCGATGAGGAAACTATGTTGCTGTAGGTCCAAACATCTGTCTGTGTAACCCCAGAGTCAGATCTCTGGACAGCTACTGTCCCGATCACATTCCTGCTCCCGTAACTATGAACCTTTTTCATTTTATTGACCCGATGATGTTCCCTCTTGCACCACCCTCAGGACAAACTGTTACTGTCAGCCTCTCTATACATGTACAGTAGGTTTTTGGAGTGTAATGAACACTGCAGCCTCTAGGGGACACTAGCAGGGCTTAAGTCTTAAAACAATAATGTCATGAGAGTGAACACTCATTTTTTACCTTGAAAATAGTACTTTATAGTAATAATTTACACAAGATTCCACTTAATAGCCTTTTCCTTGAGAGTGATGTGCAGTTGAAAGCTCTGGGAAAAGTTAAAACTTAAAACTCAAGTTAAAACTTTTTTTGCCCAACCATTATTGTTGTTAGTCGATTTCTCAATGTGTGAAAAAATGATGGTTGTGCCCAGTAAAATCAAAGTGCATCCAGGCGGTAAAATGCAAAAATCATTAGTATTGATTGGTGTTATATTTCTAATTATTTTGCGACTTTGAGTAGATGGTGAAATATTTAGGGTGGCAGGAACACAGAATGTATTTTACAAAAAACTGCTGTGAAGCCGACCAAAATGAAACAGAAGCGGAGAGGTAGAGATAGATGAAATGATGCAGGAATGATGGATGAGGAGAAGAAATGGAGGAGAGGATATTCATGTCATGTGACCTGGAGAGCAAGGTCACAACCACACACGAGTATATCACACAAGTACAGATCCATTCACGTAGGTTCATACACTCACACATTTATAGACCAACACTGACATAATATCACAACTAAATGCACAACTCCAACTCAAATTCAAAGTGGTATTTTTCTTTCTTGTCAATAAATCCAAAACCAACAATGTGTTAGATGGTCTGAAACCTCGGCCATGTCAGTGGCTCTCAGCTCCAAGCCTACTTGTTTCTTCTGAAGACATAAACAGCTCACAAAATATAGTTTCATTTAATAAAAAATGCTTTAATGTTTGTTTGAATCTGCAAATGCAATTGTTGACATTAAAAGTATAAAATATCAGCAGACTATAGTATTAACCTTGAAAAATTCCATTGAAAACATAAGAAAGACATAAAAGAACCCAACCCCGCTGTACCTGTTCACAGCTATTACAGAAAACAATATAATGTTGATACTATTAACTCCAAGTTAGCAAATCAATTTCCAACACTGACACATGAGGCTGTAAACTTCATTAAATAAAAGAGATGTTCGTATTGTCAACAACAACAAACTGGAGGAGCTGTTCATATTTAAAAATCCTATTAAAACAGAGCAGAACTGAGAGGATGATGGATGAATGGATGAATGGAACTGGTGATTTGTTTTGCTGCAGTCATATATTACTGTATTGACAGTTATAGGGGAATTTAACTTTTAAATCTCCCTCTCAGTGATGCGTGACTGCACGAGGCTCCAACTGGGCGCTCAGCTTGTGTCTTTCCTCTGCAATAGTATTTCAGGAAATTATCAGCGAGCTCAGGCAAGAACACGAAACCAGATATCTTTCAATCCATGTTTTCTACCAAATGCGGCTTTTTAAACTGCACCAATCTGATTTTGATATAATATGCAGGGATGATTTGTCTTGGCAGTATCATTTTTCGGCCATGCTACCAACGTTGCTTGAGGGATGAAGTCCCCAGGCTGTGCAGCATTTTATGCCATAGAAGTTTCCTCACATACAACTGCTGCTACATAACAATGAACAAACAATCCCATAGTTATTCTTTGCATTATCAAAACATGAGCCATTATGCCCAAATATGAAGTGCATGTGATCGGGGAGTTGGCTCTCAGCTCAGGTGAGGAAGGGCGCAATCTTGGAGCATTGTGTCCAGTCTGTCTGCTGGACCATGCGCCCAACACTGCGCTCCACAGTGGAATATATTCATTATTGGCTGGATTACAATAGAAAAATGGATACAGACAATTATGGTCCCCAGAGGATGAATCCTAACGAATTTGGTGATTCTCAGGTTTTTTCACTTGTGCAGTGGTTCAGTTCATGACAAAATGCTGATGATAAAATTCTCATTAGCATTCGGCTTACTTTGAGATTAATGATAACATAGCAATAACAGATTGGTAATGCTTACATGCTGAATGTACATATTAGCACTGATGGTTTCTCTGTTGTGTATTTAATGAGGTCCAGTCTGATGAATTTGACAAAAAAAAGCCATGCTCACTATAATTTAGATTTCTACCAGTTTTTAGGTCATCGAGGTTATTACATAGTTAATTAATAATAGTTAATTTAATAATTTCAGTAATTTGAAAATGAGCTTCATTTTAATTTTCACATTTATTTTCCCTGTGTTCTGTCAGAATGAGAACCCTGTGGATGCAGAGGACATGGAGCTGACTCTGGAAGGAGGCGGATTCCACCCAAACCCTCGAGTCTCCTCCTGCTCCCTCACGTCCTCTCACCTCTCTGGCTATTATCGCCTTTGCCGGGGAGGAGGAGGTGGAGGAGGAGGCGGCGGAGGAGGTGGCGGCGGCTTGGCCTGCCCGGGAGGAGGAGGAGGAGGAGAAGGTGCAGGGGGTGACGTGGACGTGGAGGAGGAAGAGGATGAGGATGGGGAGGAAGGAGAGAGAGGAGAAAAGGAGGACAGAGACCCGCCAGTACCCCTCCCTCCTCTGCTGAGCCTGGCTCCTCTGCTGTCCAACAGCCAGGAGCTGGACAGCGGGGTGGGCCGGACCGACGACAGCACCCGCTACGAGGAGTCGTCCGAACACGACCTGCTGGGTGATCAGACCAGTGCCTGTAACACCAACACCACCAACACACCAGGCAGCACCAGGAAGTTCAGACCGGGACCCAGCCCCAGGTAGGACCGCCACAAGTCCAAATACTGGGAAGAACTTTCAGGTTAATATCCAGTAATATTCTTTAGTCTACCACAGCAAACCCCTCCGTGTTTCCTGTTCCCAGGCCCAGTCCTAGACCCAGCCCCGGCCTCGGACCCAGCCCCGGCCTCGGACCCAGCCCCGGCCTCGGACCCAGCCCCGGCCTCGGACCCAGCCCCGGGCACGGACCCAGTCCCGGGCACGGCCGAGGAGACACCACCCCTCCTTTCCTCCACCTGCGAGACCTCCAGCTCAGCTCTGACTCCCTCCCTGGCCTGGACTGGGCAGCTGGAGGAGCAGGGGGGGCAGCGTACAGCCCCCACCACCATCACCACCACAAGGTATATTAAAATGAAGTGTTGTTAAAGGGTTCATCTGGTGATGTTTCTATATTTTACCACTGGGTGACGTGTTCCTTTATTACCATGAACACACACACACACTGATAAAAACTACAGCAAGCAGCTGTTTTAGAAAATTACTGAGCCTTTTAAAAAAATGATAGCTCGAATATGTTTGACTTATTCTTTAAACAACTTATATGACCCTGATGACTTTCAGAGAGGGGCACAGTATGCACTCATGTGTTTCAGCACTGAGAAAAACCTTTAAGCTTTTATTTCTGAGTGCTGCACTTCGGTTTGGACCGTCAGTCGTCTCATAGCAACAAGAGCTGTCACCAGTGCTTCCACTGTGTTTAGTGCTGCTGGATAAAAAGAGATGAAACATTATAAATGCTGTCAGGGTGAAGATCCCTTTCTGCAAAATTTACTATGGTTGATATTTGGACACACTGGTGTTTTTTAAGAGAACTGGGCCTTAGAGCCATGCTAGACTCTCTGAGAGGCTGTCCAGTGCTAATGTCTGGTGTTTTTTCTTCTTTTGCAAAAATAATCATAATATTGTGTTGTAACATGACCAGTGTTGAGGTCAAACACACTGGTAATCTCTCAGCGATGTCCAATCCACAAATAAATTCTTGTTTGAAATGGTTAATGATCACTGGACACTGTTAACGGCTGACATCTGACCTGCAGCACTACCAACACCATCACCACCAGCCCGCTCTGACCATGATGATGCCAGGCCTGACGGAGGAGGAGTGCCAGAGATACCAGGAGCTGCTGGAGGTCAAGTGCCAGTACGAGAGACGTAACGAAAAACAGAGGGAAGCAGGGAGAAATGAAGACCTGGAAGCGGAGGTGAAAGGCCAGGAAGAGAGGAACGAGGCAGAGAGGGGAGGAGAGGGGGAAGCTTCTTTTTCATCTCCGGTGGTGGACGTGAACTGCAATGCAACTTTAAGTGAGCACGAGATGGCGCTGATCGAGGAGGAGTTACGCCACCTGGAGTTCAAGTGTCGCAACATTCTCCGAGCACAAAAGATGCAGCAGCTCAGAGAGAGATGTCTGAAAGCCTGGATGATGGAGGAGGAGACGGTGGCAGCCGGAGCGGGGCGACCGGGCCCTCCGGAAGCAGGTAACCATGACAACAACTGACACGGGATTGCATGAAAGAAATTCCCAAATCTGACTTTCTGTAGGATCTGTTCAGTATCCATGGAAATGAGAATTACAACATGATTGGAGTATTTTAAGAATATTGTTGTTATAGAATTAGAATTCTTTCCTTATTCTAACTGATGACATAAAGGAATAGTTCAACAAGTTGTGACTCCACATAGTTATTGTACACTTTTTTGTACATTTTATTTGTGAGCTTCAGTGGCAGAGTTGCATTTTCTGTTCTGTTTATGCAACTCAAACCACTTATTGCAGCCTAATTACAGGATACAGGGTGCAAACCTCAGTCTTCAGTGTCAAAGTACAGCACTTCATGAATTCTGTCTGGTCCAAGAACTTGGCCGGGACGCTCCTGTAAAAGAGATATTCTCTCAGTGAGGGCCTTCCTGGTTGAATAAAGTTACATCAGAAGAACATAACTCTTCCTGGATAGGGAATTTAAAAACAAAACTTGGCAGTGAACAGCGGAGAATAGAGATCATTTTTAGGAGACTGGTTTGGGATATCAACAGATCTCTCCTGTCATTCATCATTTGAAAACGTCAGAAAGTCAGTTACCGCTTTACGAAAGGTCGAAACAAATGAAAGATTTTCAAAAATTGATTGATTTACATATTTGTCAGTCTTTAATGATGCTTACAATTTCTCTTTGCTAAAATAAACTCTGGTGACCAAGTTCATAAGACAAAAACCTGAACTGAAGAAGGTCTTGCTGAATCTTTAGTTGCTTTATAAAATGTTGACCTGCTGATCCGGCTGTGATCCAAGCCTAAAACATTCTTTGACCAGATAAAGGTGAAGCTAGGAATGAATTGTCTCCAAATGTTAAGTAAATAACATTTGAGGATTGTCGTTACTTTGTCGTTGTTTCCTTCGTAACCTCCGAAATGACAAAAATTCTTTACTTGTAGGTCTTGAAAACGATAACGAAGACAATGACGATAATGACCCTCATCGCCACGAGTTGTCGGCCATCAACGAGCTCCCGGAACGAGAACGGTCGGACGACAAAGACAGCACCAGCGCCTACAACACCGGCGGGGAGAGCTGCAGGAGCACGCCATTGGTCAGCACCGAGCAGATCCCGCCTCTCCAGGAGGAGGAAGATGAAGGAGGGAGACGACTGATGTCACCGCCTCCTCTTCTCCCCCTCTGCCGCCTCCCACCTCTGAACTCCCCCCTCACCCCGCGGCGCCACAGGCGGGACCGAGACAGAGAGAGGCGCCACTCAAACCTCAGCTGCTCTTTCTCCCCCAACACTTACAGGAAGTACGAAACAGCCAATGGCAACATGGCAAACGGCTCAAGCTCCACCCCCTCTACACCCTCCAAATTCAGGTCTCTTTCATGGTTTTTCTTTTTACTACTATGAACACATCTTATTCGTTAAAACTTTGTTAAATTGCATGTACATTTTTGTGTTACATATAAATAACGTTGGATTTTACTGTTTGTTTCAGGTCTCTGACCAGAGAGGCGGGGTCATCTTCAAGAAGGGGAGTGGCTGACGGAGGGCGGGGCTCCAGACCAGGTACACAGTGAAAAACTGAGTTTTAATTAACTCACACAAAACCAGTCTGCGGATGTTTGGCTCATTTTCAAAGACCAGGAACAGCTCTGCTAAAGGTTTGGTTGCCTTTAAGTAGGCGGTTATTGGAAAAGTTCCTCAGTAGAGCCGCTGCCTGCAGTGAGACAGTTAACGGACACAAAAACTCCAATGAAAGGATTCTCTTGCATGAGTTACAAACTGTGTTTCTTTACTCACTCAACACATATAAACTCAAATAGAAGCAGGAAAAGGGTACAAACCAATTTGCAGCTTTTTAAAAAAATTGGTCACTTTTTCCCCACATGCACTGAATAATAAAGACAACACTTTGTGAAATCTTTAACCCTTGTGTTGTCCTCTGGGTCAAGGTGACCCGGTGGCCGAAAATGTCCTTCTGTGTATGTAAATGTTGTTATGCATGACATTTGTGATTCTTGAAGCGGTTATCTTTTGTTTTTAGTTTGTTTCTTGACAATAGGAACAGAGTAAGAAACAGAATAAAGGAAAAGGATGACACAAACATATGATACATCACCTCAACCCAGAGGACAACACAAGGGTTAAGAGCCACAGAAATATCAGATACAGAGCTTCAGGTCCCTAAGTCTTTTCAGATATACTACCAATGAGTTCTCCAAGGTCAGTATAATACCCAAGACAGGGTTGCCTTGGTGGCTGCTACGTGACCTGCTTTTTGTAGCAACACTACCAGCACTACACCACCCAGCCTTCGAGCTGAAATCAGTCGCACAGCTGAAGTTACAGGAACCCTGTGGAGTGTTTGTCCACTAGCAGTGTTATGGAGCAGCCTTTACATAAGCCTGTCCCCATTTTGTCTGTTTCTCATGCTCTCCCAGCATGCACACAAGGATACACTCATACTGTAAGCAAGCAAGTGATGCAACTGTTGACTGCACACAGCGATAATAGAGGCGTGTAGTGCATGCAAGCAATAAAACATGAAAAACAAGGAAACGTTTTGGGACATTTTTCCTCACCAGAGGCTGGCTAGCCTTGCACATCAAATCGCCCAATGTGATGGCCAATGAAATTGACATTCACACTTTTTCACTGATTGACAGTTGGTGGCGGTAAAGACCCAAGAAACATAACAATGTGCCAGCAAAAGCAGGGTGGAAGGAGTCTGTTGGTTTCCAAATCACATTTATAAATGTTTTATTAAGAAGGAAATGTAATAACATGACTGATTTTACTATTGATCACTTCAGGTGGAGCCCTCGACAGGCCCGGAGGTGGAAGTGCAGAGTCCAGTCCCTATTTCACCAGAAGACACCACAGCCACAACAAACCATTAGAGCGCTACCAGAGCTGCATGACCCTGCCCTCTGAGGGCCTGGTGGACCCACTGGACCGAGTGAGAGACCGAGCGAGGGCCGAGGGCGAGGAGAGAGGGATGGGCACGGGCAGCAGTGGCCCGGCCAGCCCCAGGAGTGTCAACAGCGCCCCCTGTGGTCTGGAAGACCACCATACACGCGCCTCACGGTTAGGACTGGCCTTACCGCTCGGGCTGACGCACTCACCAACTGCCTCGCCACAGCGCATGGAGTGGAAGGTAAATGGTGTGATAATAAAGAGAAGTCAAGTTAGCCAGCCCATTCATCCCTAGATACTATGAAAAAAGAAGTTTTCATAGCTGAAATGTGCTGAAACCAACGGCTGGAAGGTAAGAAAATAATCTAAAAACTGATGGTATGCTTTGGAAAATGGCCATCAACAAAAGTAGGTGTGTGCCAGAATTCAATTTTATCAAATATCAACTTTTTGTTGAATTGTATTGTGGTGATATGATCATAGTGTTTATTTAAAAGAAAAACTATTTTAATTAAAAATGGAAAAAAATTAGTTTTTCGCCTACAAGAATTTGGTGTGGTGTAATGGAAAACTGTGACACACAAGATGTAAGACTGAGCATCAATTCCAATACTTTATATGTAATTTTGCATCTGCCATGTCATAAAATATTTTGATAATGGAAGAATATTCTAATTTCCCTCATGACATTTACTTCAGCCACATCAGCCAGCCCTAATTATAAATGATTTTGTAGTTAATGGGCGTGAACATGTATTACCCACAGTACAGTCTTTTAATGGACCCCCAACAACTGAGCCTGGGCAACCCTTCTTCATGGAGTTAATGAATCAAAACCCTTTCCAAAATCCAGCTTCAATCCTTGAGGGTAGAAGGGAGCTAGATGCATAAAGACAGCTTGAAGGAAACGTGTTATCGTTGACCTCGCTCTAAATGCTTGCTTGACTTTGGAGAATTGGCAACAGTGGCTTTGTCCTCTTTGTGTCCAGGTAAAGATCCGCAGCGATGGAACTCGCTACGTGGCCAAGCGGCCGGTCAGGGATCGTCTCCTGAAGGCCAGAGCCATGAAGATCAGAGAGGAACGCAGCGGCATGACCACCGACGACGACGCCGCCAGCGAGATGAAACAGGTACAGTCCGCACAGTAACCACAGCGATCGAGAAGGTTACAAGTGTTCATTTCAGGGTTAAAGGACAGATGAAGAGAATGGAGGCCAGAAACACATAATCATACATGTGGCCCCCAACCCAACACCATGGGCTGAGTTTAGACTTGAATGATGGGGACTTTGGGGTTCTTTACTTAAAGTAGCTGCCACAAAGGTTTACTTACAACCTGCAAACAAAGAGAACTACTTTACGTAAATTCAAGCCTATTCACTTGAACTTGTAGCTATATCCTCTTTTAAATAACTGACCCTGACAAAGATGTAAAAGGAAAATAGTTATATAATAATCTAATGATAGAATATATAATAGTACAACAGGCACAGGGGATATTTTCTGTGCCAAGTACTTTAACTTTTAATACTTTAATTACATTTTCCTGGTTACTTGTATAACATTTTCAATGCATCTCACTTTATCATTATTATTGTTAACTTTATTTGGAACTGAATGACTTGAATCCCTTATTTCTACACCGGGGCGACACACAATGTGACAAACTGCTCATTGAACCAGTGATTAACGTCTTGGAAACTGCTCCGACAGGGCCGCTACTGGAGCAAAGAGGAGAGGAAGCAGCAGCTGCTGAGAGCCAGAGAATACCGACGAAGAAGAGAGTTCATGATGCAGAGCCGCCTGGAGTACCTCAAAGGAGACAGGTAGAGTACAAAGAGTCCAGGTTTATCCAAAGTTTTAAAAAGAGAAGAGACGTTAACACCTAAATAGAGCCTAATTTATTTTTGCAGTTTGGATTAGAGTTTCACCACTGTAAGAACATAGAATATATTTAATTTCAGATAAACTTGATTTACACAAAGGGGATGTTGGTAGAGATTAAGCCTTGTTAAGACATTTTTAAATCGCTTTTCTATTGCTTATAAATAGTTGTTTTCTTTGTGGTTTGAGCAGAGAGTTTAATAATCTCTTGTTCACCACCACATCATGAGACGTGAAAATTAATGTCAGCAACAAAATCCTCTTACCCTGTGGATAAGATGCCTGGCAGTGTGGAAATATCCCAAAAACAAACTCTGTGTTAATCCAAGCCAATAATCCATCAATCCAACTAGATTTATGGAAATTCTGATTCACTGACTGAAACAAATAGTGAATCATCTTTTGTCTGTTGGTGGTTGTCAAACAAATGTTGACCCCCTAACTAGGTAACCTAGGTTTTTTTTTTAATTAGGTGAGAGCTACGAGACTCAACGAAAACACATAAAAACCTTTTTCTCTTTTTTCTTTAAAAACGTTCCAAACTCTGCAAATGTACAGTAAAATAAGTAGAATTTAAAAAAAGGAATAGAATTAGTTGGTGGATAGAAGGTATTGATTTATGTGCAAAAGATCTCAATGTGGTGGACGATTTGTACAAAATATTTTTCTGGCCTCTATAAATAATAAATAAATAAATACTGTGTATAAAATACTTGTATAAATACTTGAAGTAGGTTTCTGGTGTTTAATACATTACAAGAAGTCATCTGAGTCAATATAAATAAATAGTTTAATTCAGGCTTACAATACGGAGCCCCTGATGTCCCGAAAGATAATATTCTTTATCATAATCTTGTTTGCCCAACATAGTAGATCCATCTTGTTCACACAAAATAATAACTTGCGCCCACAGCGTATAATCTTGTTTGCGCAAGGTAATAACTTGTGCGCAAAAGATTAAAAAAAATATCATCTTTCAGGACTTCAGGGGCTCCGCACTAAAATGTGTGAAGCCACTACAGGTTTTGCTGATGTCTCTTAAAATACAGACAGGTCAAAATCAGTATTACTTTTTGGTTTTATTTCCAGGGACACTTTATCATCAACGGGGGGCACTGAAGACCCCCGTTCATCCCAGACTGCCCAGCCCCGGCAGGACTCCCCCAGCAACAACATCCTGTTACTGAGCCAGAAGAAGATCATGAAGAAAAGGAATCGTCGCATCCTCGACAACTGGATCACCATCCAGGAGCTGCTGGCTCACGGCTCGAGGTCCCCCGATGGAAAGAAAATATACAACCCTTTACTTTCTGTGACTACGGTGTGATCTGAGGACGGAAAGGAGGAAGAAGAGGAGAAAAGAGGGAAGAAGAACTGACAATACTAGCTTCAGATTTCTTAGAGATGGGAGGAAGATACAAACAGACTTTGGAGAATTTGGAGAACTCTCAATTTAAAACTTTATAACATTTTGGTGTATGACAAAGACCTGCTTAAAACTGTCCTTTGAACTGTCTTTGATAGTGAGTACAAGAGGAAAGAGGAAGGTACAAAGCAGGAAGTGGCTGAACTGTCAGAATAACCCTGAAAAGGTAGAGATGAAAAAATCAGGATGAAGGCTGAATTTGGGAACAAACTACTTTTTAGGAATTGGATGTTGGATGTTCTTTTTTTGCCATTTCTTAACTCTGCAGCTGGACTGGATCCTGATCAGGACATGGGTCTCAGAACCAAACTTCTTTGACTTAATGAAAACACTTGAACGTGAGGTGGATTTCACACAAGTTGCAATTGCATAAAAAATCGTGAGTGGGCAAGAAGAGAAATGTTTTAGCTTGAGCAAAGGGTTTGTTCTAATCCCGGGACGTTATCAATCTGGATCATAAACGGGAGGAAAAAGGAGAGAGGCTGGAGGGAAATGCAGAAAATGGAACTGGTGGTTTCTGAGCTCAGTCAGAGGCTCAGCTGAACACTGTTAGTGTTGCTGGCTGTCTTACAGCTACAGCTGGTAGCTCGTCTGTTTGGGCCGAATAAATACAGAGAAGAATGGAAAATGGAAAGCTTGACCTGTCTCAACACTTTAGCCTGAGTGTGATACGTGATTCACTGCGTGCAGTACGAACAGTGAAAAGCTCAACAGAATATGTATATCGAACCTTCGAGAGAAGGACTTTTGAACTGAATGTACTTGTTTTCATGTAAAAAGAAACGTGTTCACGTCTTCAATCTAAGCAACTTTATTCTCCGAGACAATAAATGTACAGAAATTTATGGCGGTGGCGCTGGTGCAGAAACATATTGACAAAATAATCATAAAGTGTTATTAATACACACAGTGGTAGATTGTACTATTGAACACATTAAGTATTTAACTACTATGTGCATTAAAGGAAAAATCCCCACTTTTATATCTCTCAGCTCTCATTGATCTGTGACGTTCAGTGTTTTCCAGGAGTTCATTTGTCACTTCTTTAATTCACAAATGCATCACTTGTAAATCACTTTCCCAGAATGCCTTTTGAGACTCCTGAGGGGAACGGGGACAACTGATCCATGCATTACATTTTTTTGTACTATTATCTGCTGCTATGAGAGTAGAAATTGGTCTCTTAGTCTCTTCCTTTATGACAACAATATTGTTTTTTATGTTGTTTTTTTTTTTTTTTACCTTATTATATGTTGAATTGTGAATATTAAGTCTGTTAAATTGTGTTGCTTGTGGGGTTTTTTCCTTAGCAGCAGGATGTGCGGTTGGAGCCTCAGAGAAGGCTGTTTGTGTCCATCATTGTGTTGGACCCATGTAAAATGAGATATTAATACTAAGTGATGAAATGCATGAATTAAGTATTGAACGTTGTGGATTATTGGACATAATTCTTGAATCTAAAGTGGTGTAGTGTACAAAATCTTGTGCAGACATTTTTAGTAGTGAAAGTGCAAAAAATGCTGAATAAATTAAATTAAAATGAAGTGAAATGAGATGTATGAAGTGTTCCCTGGTCTTTCTTTGAGTCAGATAAGAAGTGACTCCCGTATTCAGTTGTCTGACAGTAGGCTAAAGAATATTAAATGATAATTATCAAGAGGCACAAATACATTCACAGATTCTTTGCAGTTGATTACCTGCAGAAAAAGACTAAAAGATTAACCCTCAACCCCCCACTTCCACGGCCACTTGTGTTTAGAGGTCTGGACCTGAGTATACTGACACTACAACTTTTCAGCACTAGAATGAATAGATTCAAAATAAATCAGTAGATAGGGTGCATGCTTAGACCGCTTAGCCATGTTTGCACAGTTCATATTATGCTAAGACATTTACTGTCACTGCGCAAGGGAACCTCAAAAACCAATTGCTTTATTTCCATTGTGTGCTTCCCAGGCGATGATTTCTTTCCATGTCTTTTGTCAGGTACCTCTGTCAGGACAAAATCTCACATTCTGTACACAAATCTTGTAATCTAATAGAATAAATACCATGAAATATCCTCACATTTTTGCTCCCTAAAGGATAAACAGTTTTGAGTGTAATGGCTACAGCACATTTCCTCAAGCATCAACTTCAGGACAAACCTTAAATGTTCAGCTCCACTAAGACTCCAAGAACGGCACTGATCTAAATCCCTCCTCCCCTGAGCTGAGAGAGAGCTCAGCGGAGGAGGGATTCCTCTCTGAAAAATGAGAAGGTTCGGCCCACTGAGTAACAAGCTCGGGGAGTTTGGAGATCAGCCGGGAGGGAAAGAAGAGGAAGAGGAGGAGGGACAGGAGGAAGAAGGAAATGATGAGAAATAAGAAAGAGAAATGACAACGTAAGAAAAGCGAGAAACTCTTTGTGTGATAATGTACAGAAAGAGACAACCAAAGATAGGAAGCAGAGGAGAGCAGAAGAGGCGGGTTGTGGGAGTGGAGGGAGTAACAGCAGACAGAGCAGAGCAGCTTGTTAAATCTCCATCTCACGGTGACAAAACTCATCAGTCACAGCTGATTGATGGAAAGGTTTCAGTACAGAACACATTATTCCTGCAGAACAGTGGACAAGCCGGTCTGAGCACATCTGTGTCCTGCTGCATGAAAATACAGAAACAACAAAGATATCGGAAAGAATAGTTCTGTGTGTGAAGTATGGACCCAGGAGGGGATTAGCTTAGCTTAGCATAAAGACTGGAAGCAGGGGGAAACTGTTAGCCTGGCTCCGTCCCAATAATCCTACCAACACCTCTACAGCTCACTGATTAACACGTCTCGTTTGTTTAATCTGTACACAATCTGAAATGCTAAAACACTAATTTCCAGTTTTAGGTGAAGTTATGTGCTGGAAGAGTTTCTTGAGAACAGCGAGCGCCGTGAGTTGTGTTTTGTTAACACAGCAGCTGAATTGCTCCAGCACCTAACTAAACATTGTGCTGATATGTTCAGTATCAACATTTAGTTATTTTTACGTCAGTATGTGAATGCTTGTCACTGAGAAAAACATTGTTTAAAGAGAGTATATGGGTGGAAATTGTTCATTAATATACAGGCATGTATGTGTAAAGTCTATATATAAAGTCAGTGTGTGCACAAGATCCTATTATCTTGTGCCACAAGTTAATATCTTGACTGATTGTCTAAATGAAACATTTTATGCTGTCAAGCTGAAAGTCCTGGACAAATATCTGTGTGTTGGCATCCCATTGTCTATATTCTGAATAAATAATAAATGAAATAAAATAAATAAAGAGGGGGAGGGATTGCTGAGAAAAGAAGCCCAAATGCTTTAAAAAAAAAAAAAAAAAAAGCGAACTGGGACAAATGCAAGAACAGAATATATAAAAATGACAAAAGAAGAGACACAATCTACACTTACAGAGGAGAGAGGGGAGACTAAAGAGAAATAAAAGGAAGGCAGACAACAGAAGAAAGACAATGAGAGAAAGTTGACAGATGAGACACAACATGTAGGCCAGGAGAGAGCGAGACACTGGACTTGTTCTATCACGTACAGCCAGAGAGAGAGGATCAGAGCTGTTTGTCTCCATCCATCCGTCACACACACTTATTAACGTGTGCAGACAGGCCAAGAGAGTCACTCTGCTTTTTCTATTTATATACTGTATAACAAGCTCAGTGTGTGTGTGTATGTGTGTGTGTGTGTGTGTGTGTTACATCCTCTGCAGATCCTTTACTGATCTGTTCAGTGTTTTCTGAAAATGGTCTCCAACAAATGCACTATTTCCTCCCGTTTTAGTAAGGATTGATAAAAACTTTTTTAAATGAAACTATATATTTGTGATGCATTTTTAAAGATGTATGTGTTTAGAAGAAACAAGTGGGGTTGAAGCTGAAAGCCAAAGGTTGGGTAGGGAAGTCAGAAAGCGTTGAGAGATGGACTTGTTGGTTTGGGTATTTTCATGGGATTTGTTGGCAATAAGACAAATATATCATGACATTTAAGATAATTTATGATCTTGTGAAGTATGATTTTAGGTTGGATACTACACATTCTCCCACAGTTGGAGTTGGAATGATTCCCCAGCTCTGCCATGGAGCAGCCCTTGATTTCCATGTGTAGTGTTCAGTTGATGGATGCATGGAACCATTTATAATGTCATTCTCATCAACACTGAAATGCACAGTTGTTCAAGCCAAACTCAAGGTAATTTACTCTTGTTGTAAAAGCTGTGAGGCATCAAATATCAAATATGATAAGGGTTGTAAAATGAATGATAAGGTAAAAGCCTGATGACAATGTGTGGTCTACAGTGACAGCTGCTGGTCTGATGAGGAACAATCTGGAGGCAGCTTATGTGTGAGCAGACGTCGATATTCACACAGCGCACGAAAAACGTTAATCATAGCTACTTTCCATCCAGGTGTCCCCATTAGTCTTGTCAATGAGAAAGGGTCAAGAGAACGAAAAGTCCCATTGTTTGTCGTGGAGAGTAGACGTCTGGAAAACACACAGTATACTAATATACTATCATAACTTGAAATATAACTAGTAATCAAATTATAAAAAAAAAATTTAAAATACAGTCAAGTACACCTGGGTAGCATCTTCATAGAACTAAAAAAATGTATGTTTACAAATCATATACTGCAATTGCAAAAACCTCAAAGCAAATAAACATGTTGGTAATACTGTTTGTGGTGCTGATGCCTGCTGGTCTGGTTGGTGGAATCTGTCCCGGAGCAAAGCTCAGTATGTGGCACACTGAAAAAATGAAATGAACAGTCGCATTAAATTATCAAGTAATGGTAGCACAACTAACATTCATTGGTAACCAAGGCCTGAACATCCTGATGTTAACGCTGAGCTGAAAACACACTGCTACAATCCATCTTTAAGGCACGGTCACATTACTCTTTCATTCTACGAATATTCGCTCTGATTCACTTCAGCTGAAGCCCAAACAGCACACAAATTCAAGCATGGGTTTCCTGTTTTGGTGCCGACCTGCAGGTCAGGGTTCACCTGGCCTCAGCTTCTGCCAACAGATCGACTGAGGTGGAAGAGTTGGTGTATCGATAAAAGCAACATGCGACACAGTGCAATGGAAACAGATTTAGTCAATAAATGATGACAAACAAGAAGCAAGGATGGAAACTAGCACTCATTTGCATTCATTTGCAATTTCGTTTGGATGGAAACCTGGCTACAGTGACTCTGAAAACAGTCTTTTTGTTGGGTCTGTCACTGTGTGAGTTCAATACTTTGGTCCGAGAGTGAAACAGCTCAACACATATTGCCGTGCAACTTTTCATCTAGCACCATAAAAAGTAAATAAATAATATTAACAAATTCAACTTGTCCATTCACATCGGCCTCAGCTGTGCTTTGACATTAAAACATAACACTAGTTCTGGAAGCTGATGAAACAGAGAACAGAGAAACAAAGTGTTAAAGAAAGTCACCTCTATTTCTTCACTTCCAGGGGATTCTCTGACGTTTGATCCTGCAGAACAAAAAGAAAGTAAGGTATAAATCAAGAGGTTTTATCATTTGTTTCTGTACTTGAATGGATGAGAATAGACCAGGAAGGGAACTCACCATAAGAGCGTCCTTTTCTCTTCTTTTTGAAGAGGACCAGCAGAATCACAACCAACAGCACAGCAACAACAGTCAGGCATACAACCAGTGGAACCACGTAAGCTGGGTGACAGACACAGAGACACGTCAAATATCGCCTTTCATAATGTGAAACAAAACGCAGCTGTCATGAGACACAAAAAACCTTTCACTCTCAAAAATATAACAAAAATAGCCTCTTGAAAAATTTGACACATTCTAGCTCTGCTCACTGAAGGGTTTTACGGTAATGACGAGTCGCTCAATGCAACGCTCTGTTCCACAGCAGGATGTCTTGACAGATAGATGCATTTGGTATATTCTGAGGAAATTAATTTAATTAATTTTATTTTGACCCCTTGACCATTCCTCTTGCTCCGTCCAGGAAACAACCTGACAGGTTTTAGGCTCATAATGTATTGCCATAATGTTGCTCTTCATTTCTGTACTGGTACTGCACATGGTATGTATTTTCCACACAGCATCAGCTGAGCCCTGCAAGTTCAATGACTATAGTGAAACTGACACTGGAGAAGAGGTAAGCTTGATTTGAAGCTACTTAACTAGTGTTGTGGAAACTGAAATCTCAGTTTTTGTCTATTGTGGATGAGAGTTGGCAATTAAATACCAAATGACACAATATTCAACCCTTAGTAGATATTTATTGCTTGCAAGCAGGAGCCATCATCCGCTGCACAGATATGACTGAAAAGAGGCCGTCTCCCATCAGTTCTTATACTTTGAGAATCACACACACACACACACACACACACACACACACACACACACACACCACACTAACTTTAACAAACAACAGGATTCACATGATCTCACCCAAGAAGCTCATTCTGACCTTGTCTTTATCTTAGTTCTTCTCTTATCATACCTTTCCAAGTTTCTAATGGTTCGCCACGTGCACCGACTCCCTAACTCCCCACACATGCGTGTGGGAAACTATTCTCAGAACCATGTGAAAATACAACAGACTATTATATTCTTAGTTTACAGAACAACGTGCATCAACTTCTTTCAGGACACTCACGAAAACTTTTGTAATATAAAAAGATTTTGTAATATCATGGTGGATGAATACTAAACACATTTAATCCTTTAGCAATAATGTGATCTTATTGGAAAACACATCATTATAACAAGAATTTCCCTTACACTAGTTAACATATAGCAGCATTAACACAGATTTTAGGATGACAACATTCAGAATTTTGAAAACTGCACATGTAGAAACAAACAAACCATTACGACAGAATATTAACAAGACGGTTTACAAAAGTAAACACTAATTAATTAAGTAAAATAGTTCGGTATACCCTGAAGACTTGGACAAAGCTGACTTTTTGTGAAACTGCGTGGCAGAAACACACACTGTAAATTAAATTGAATGCATTTGCAGTACCATCTACAGTACAGGGTATCAACTGTACCAACCACTGGTCTGTCTTATTACAGCGAATACGTATACAAAATTTAATTTGAGTTTTTGATCATGGAAACCTGATTAAATTTGATGTCAAAGTCATAATGGAAAAGAAGAAATAATACACCGATAAGTACAATAATGTACCGACCTTTTCTCGATAATTCACTCTGCTGCTGCTCAGAAAGGTTGTGGAACATGGCAGTGAGTGGAGCTGTGAACAAGAAAAAAACAATTACATAATCAGACCCAATAATTTAGAGGTAAATAGAAATCCTCAGGTAGCCCTTAAAACACTACACAAACACTATACCAGTAGTCCAGCTTCACTGAAACAGAAACATGCTGTGCAGATATTACATGTTCGCCAGTTTTTTTACACGTCAGTGTTGTTTACATTCCACCATCGCCCGCAGTGATGTCATCCGTACAGTTGATGCGGGACTTCAGACAAACTATTCCAGCGCCCTTATAATAATCAGATAATCAAAGTAGATTTTAATCATGTTGTGTTTTGTCAACTTCCATGTGTTTTCTCAAGTTGCAGGGCCACCATAGAAAACACTAGATTCGAAATTAAATAATATTCTGTATGTATACAGGAAACATGAACTGCAATTACCTGTACTTGAAAACAGAGGGGTGATCAGTGGGAACGCCGTGGCAGGCGTGCAGCTTCCTGAACTGGAGGCTGATGGTACTGATGTAAAAGGTAGGAGAGTCGAGGATGGTTCTGAAGTCGTTGGAGCTGTGAACAACAAAAACTAATCAGATACTGAATATATACACAGAAAGAAAGAAAGAAAGAAAAAAGAAAAAATTTTCATGATTTTTAGTAAAAGCTCACCATCTGTCACGCTGATGTTAACCACCAGGCATGGGTTCAGTGAAGAACGAACGTCGACTCCACACATGTACACACCTGAGTCAGACATGGTCAGGTTTGCGATGGTCGCATAAAACACTCCGTCCCTCTCATACTCGATCCTGTATCTGCCTCTCTGGCCTTTGAACCCGTCCGTTTCAATGAGAACGTCTTGTTTTTTACATTCGTCCTTACAAAAGAACAAGTTGAAGAGTCCAGCAGAAGAAAAAGAACATCTAATTCTGATACTTCCTCCTTCAGGTTCAACACAAGTAGTGATTCCCGGGTTGGTGAGAGTACACATTGCTGTTGAAAAGATGAACAGTAGAGATTATTGCAATAGTTCCTGTTTTGTAGACTTGCTGCAAAACTAGACTGCAAATTAAAGCTTGGGTAGGCATGAGGCATGGGGAGAAGGGCGCGGCGCATCGTTGGCATCATTAACCGAATCCAACCACCTCATTTCTCAGTCACATGTAAGAAAACACTGAACATCGTAACAATGAACAGAAACTACAAACACAGCTGTTGTTAGTACTCACAGCCGTCAAGCGAGCATGTCAGTAATTTTATTGAACATCAGCAAGCTGCAGTAACGTCAGATATCAAGAAGACTCTGGTCATGGTCAATGAGTGCACAGGTAGGCAGGTAGATAGGTAGAAAGGCAGGTACCCCGTCCAATCGTTTCATTCAGGCCAAATGAAGACAGACACAGAAACTGGACTTTTTTCTATATTGTGTCAGAGCATTGGATTTATTGAATTTCGTCAAGATGTAAAAAGAATTTCAACAAATATAACAAAAAATGCATCTGAGATAAATTGCCTGACCTGCATTCAATTAAGGGTAAGGTGAGTCCAGAGAGACAGCGAGAGCAGAGTGGACTCGTGGTGTGGATGAGTGAAAGTTAATATGTTTCTTGCTTCTATAATATAGCATCATTTAAAATGTGTAATTTTTAACTTTAATGCAGAAATCTTTCTTTAATCTTGTTACTTTTCCCAGCAGCAGAGAGGATTTAGTTTCTAAATGACTTTAAACACGCCCTGATTCAACTGAAAGGTCATTTAAATGTTGTGATTAAAAGGCTCATGTGCTTGTAGCTGCTGTTGTAGCATAAAGGTCCAGACGTGGGCCAAAAAAGGTCAGGTCTGCTTGTCTGCAGTTAGTCCAAAATCACCCCTAACTGGTCTAATAGAGTCTTAAACATGCCCACAAAATGCCCAGAGACAATGGTGTAATCCCCAGAGAAATCCATGTTTCTTCAATTCTATTGGTGAATTCGTCCGACTCCTTCCTGTGGAAGTTTACGCTAGTATCTCACATTCCTTTCTGCTCCTTCATGACTTTCACTACTTTTGTCATACAGCGGCCAAACATGATCTCATGCCCGGCTGTTTCGTTACTCAGCTAGAACAGCCTACTCTGCTGCCTCTGACTCATCAGTTACTATGCAGGTCAAACATGTTTTTTCCACACAGTTTCATTCTGTTTCACATGTGACCACAACACTGCCAAAAAAATAAACCTAGACATGCTGGTGTGAAACTGTAATAGCATCGGGCAAGGATAACTCCTGGAGAAGTATTATGCTTGTTGCCAGGCGAAGACTGCGGGCATGTGAGGGCACTGGAGAAGAGAGCGGCCTCGCTGGCAGGCAGTGAAACAAAGTTATGATAAACACAAGCTGTAGCCTGGGATCTGACCTAGTTGATGAACATGTCAAAGGGTGATTCAAACATAAAAGCTGCAATGTAACCCATTTTTCCCCAGTGTCATGTGTGTCCTCCCTGGGCTTACATGGAGGCTCCTTTGGAATAAGTTAAAGACGGATAATGAATTTGAGTTTCTGATTGCTATCCATCTCACCCGAACTAGACCCAACACGTTTTCTGTTTCCCATAACGATACCACATTCCTCAGGTTGTCCTTTTGGTTTCATTTTATCAGATAAAACATGAGTCGTATTAACAGTAACTGGCGTTCTGTTAGTTTCAGGATATGTTTTCAAGATTTATGCACTTGTCTGTAAATGTATTTACGGACAAAAAGAGACTATAAAAGAAAGGAGAAACAACTAAAGAGAAGCAACAAGGCCACAAATAGACTGCCTCTGCCTTTCAGGAGCCCGCCCAGCCACTAAGTAAGTACTGTAGTGATGAATAAAAGGCAGACTACAAATACAGACCACAATAAGGCAATACATTTGGAAAGTGACCTTAAAAGCTGTCAAAATCCAAATCAATTCTCAGACAACAACCAAGAATCACAGAAGTTTCACAGCTGTGAGTACAAAGAAACTCTAAATCCTTCTGTGGAGAACCTCAGTGTCTTTGACCTGACATTCAACACACGTTTGAGACCACAAGAATATACGTTAAATGATTGTGAATTCATGTACACTTATTTTCGGTTAGGCAGAATGTTTTACATTATTCATTGACAGTTTGGTTACACCATTTGTTAGACTTTAACCAGACAGCTTAGAGGTAATTTGACCGGACTTATGTGAGATTGTGTGCAGAAATAAACAAGCTCTGGCCTGACACTAGATTTGGTCCTCTCTCTATCATCCACAGTTTATATATTGGCTACACAGTTCTTCTTAGACTAGGTCTGGTGCCGGTAACACCAGCTCCTCCTTAATAATAATAATAATAATAATAATAATAATAATAATAATAATAATTACTATTATTATTATTATCATTTACAAATTGACAACCCACAAGCTACCCACAAGTAAGATATCAACGTCCAAAAGGTTAATTCCAGTAATGTAAGGGTAAGGGCCAAGAGTCAAAACCAGCCGATCAGAGGTGAATACTGGGAGATCAGGGAAACTCACCATCTGTAACTTGGACTTCAAACTCCCGGTGTGAACTTGAAACTGAAGAGTTGCCTAAACCGCACCTGTACCGTCCCGAGTCAGCCTTCTGCAGCTGTGAAATGCTCACGTAAAAGACATCAACTTCTGTGTCGTATTGAATGCCGTATCTGCCTCTCTGAGCGCTGATGCCGCTGGTCTCGATAAGAACGTTTTCTGTGCCAGGCTCTTTCTTCGTGAAGAATCTCTGGCCTGTCGGGGACCCAAAGATGCAGCCAAAGAGGAGACTGTCCCCTTCAGTTTTTGTAAAGATGGGGATGTCACACAGCGCTCCTGAAAAGATCCAAAAAACACACGATCAGTTCTTGCTTTTTAGTGGTGGAATAATTATTCAGATCCTTTACTTAAGTTAAAAGTAGCAGTACCACAGTATACTTTACAAGTACTCCTGTAAATGTAAAGGTACTGCAGTCAAACCTTCAAAACCCGAGAGAGATCACATCCCTCCTGTTTTAGCCTCTTCACACTAGCTCCCAGTATGCTTTAGAATAGATTTTAGGATTTTACTGGTTACTCTTAAGGCTTCATGTCTTTTCTCCCTGCTGAATCTCTGACCTCTTAGTACCTAATGATGGGTACTTTGAGATCTTTTGAGGTCTTTTGTCTGATCCAGAGGCCTGGTATTAGATTAGATTATCATTATTATTAAATATATACATTTTCATGTTGATTTTTTATTAACTATGTTCATCACTTTCAGCGACATTACATTAATTCCCTTGAGATTTACCATAACCACAATGATTACTACTACGTACACTTACCCTAAACTAAGTCTTCACTCTAAAATGTAATGAGATGCACACATCTTGTTACTAGAAAAATGAATTGTTAGTTTGGCTGCACATGAGACTTGATAACACGAAAAATACATCAGGGTTATCCTTTAACATATAAGCAGCATTTTTATATTCGAGCTAAGGTGAAGTTAATTCAATCTTCTTACTTAGTACAGCTTACTTCAGTAGCAAAGCTTTATTTAACTTGTTTTGTTTACCAGATCTTAATTTACAACTCTTAAATACATCTGTCTGAAATGTTGCATATTGCAAGTGTAAAATTGCTTAAAATGGAAAATACTCAAGTACACTAAAATTCCATAACCAATCTAATTATATTAACTCTTATTTTTCCTTCACCTCAATTTAATAAGATTGAGAAGTTACATGATGGAGGTAATTTTATTTACATCTAAAAGAAGGATGCAGTATAGCAACATAAAGAAATGGCACCCACAATTTCAACATTTGTATAAATTAAGAATATTGACAAGAAAAGTCTGTGTGCTGCATGAAAGAGACAGTCAGGCATTTAGTCCTCACCTGAAACGAAGCAGAGGAACAGAACATGGTGGATATTCATTCTTGCTTAAATCCTTTGCAAACTGCAGGCCAAGAAAAAGAGTGTGCTACAAACTTGAGCTTTTTGTAGCACCAAAAGGCGTGTACAGCTCCAGAGAAAACCGTCACCATCCACAGTTACTACAAATATGACTGAGTCACACCCTGAAGACGAAGAACAGGAAACCAAAAGCACCTTCTAATCACTTTCTCTCCACGCTGTGGTGCAAAAGTAGAAGTGGTGATTTAGTTTACTAACTGCCCTGAAGGTTTCTTTTTTCCCCAGTCAGCAAAATAATTGTGAAACAAATCGATCTAGTCTGTACTGTTTGCTATTTAGGGTTATTCTAAAAAAGCTTGCACTTTGAACTGCAGCTGACATACAGTATGAGACCCAGCAGCCTTAAATGTTTTGCAAGGTTATAACTAAAAGGGTTATTTTGAGAGAACGGAAATCTACTTCCCTTCCTTCTTTTAGGAACTGGCTCAATCATATGGTGTCCTGCCTGTAATCAGAACCAGAATCAGAATCGGGTTTCTTGCCAAGTAATTTTTTTACATTTACAATAAACATGGAGAAATAAGAAATTAGAAGTAGAAGAAGAATTAGTGCAAAAGTCAAGAAACATAAATACAAAATAGGAATAGAAATATTTACAATGCAGAATATGAGAAACATTATTAAAATATGTGCAAAATATGTTTTTAAAATGAAGTAAATAGAGCCAATACAACACAGAAAAACTACAAAGAATGATCACATGCACCTTCAGTGCCCTTAAAATCACTAAACACTGCCCTATTTCAACCATAGACTGTAAAAAAGAAGTGAGCAAAGCCTCCGTGACGTCACCTGTTGGTGTGTGAACAACTGTTTTGCTTTGAAGCTGCGAGTTCGCCGTCGCCATCTTGGTTTTTTGGAGGCAGAATTGAGGTTATTTGGACGTGAGGGTGGCACTGTCCCGCCCTAAAGAATACGCTGCTTTATCGTATATCTTACTCTAAACGGGACCATCATTTACGAAATGAACATTCTGCTGAACTGAAGAAGACTTGAAACTAGCGACTGAGACCATAAACTCTAAAAATGTTTCCTGAGGTAAAAGATCAGGTGAGAAGTCGGCTCATTTTCTCATTGACTTCTATACAATCAGACTTCTGTTGGCAGCCAGTGGAGTCGCCCCCTGCTGGCCGTGTTTTTCTTAATATTTCCTACAAATGAAGAAAGAAATCGAAGAAATTTCCCGCACACTAAGATCTTTCGGACCATCATACTATGGACAGGCAGGTAGAGGTAACCAATCCCATTACAATCATCGACAACACACCTGTGCACGCCCTGGTGATAGAAGCTCCACCTCTTGGTAATTGTAGTTTTCTAAGTAGTGAATGGGGATGTAAAAAAAATTAGTTAATTGTCGGTAGGCCTCATCTTTGCAGTCTGACTCTAGCTCCCCCCTTGTTCGGCATGCTTAATATACATTTCTTTCAAAACTGAGAGAAATGCTGTTGCAAACTGGCTGTATGTAAAAGTACATTTTAGGAGGCAGGGTTGACACAAGCCCAATGGTGAAATCCGAAATCCGAAATGAGTGTGTATTGTTTGTTTTCCAAGAAGCTTCATGTGTTTCATTAATTTATTTCTTCCTCAAACTGATATGATTCAAAAACAGGATGTTGGGTGGGACAATAACAGAGGAAGAAGTCAGTCAGAATGTAAGAGAGCAAAAACACATATATCCACTGAGTTCTGTTCTTCTGATACATATCAGTTGAGGACTGATTACCGGACTGTCTCTTTAATGCTGCAGCACACACTGTCTTTGGACATTTGGCCAACTGTTTGAAGATCATTCAAGATCTTTTTCAGTTGCTTTATTCTGTTTTCTGATGTATTCTGTTACTAGTTTCTGCTACAGCTTTTCATTGTAATTAAATGTAATCCAATTAAATTTGAACCTTTAAGCATCCATTCTTTGTTGTTTCTCTGGAGATCACCTGACCACTCGTCAGCCTCCTTATATTTACTTCCAGTTTTCCAGATCGTCTGTGTTGCTGAGCTGCTGCAGGGCTCCAGTTTGAATGGCTGTCTGTCTGTGATGACCTGAGTTAACTCAATTTATTTAGAGTGAAACTGTTCAAACTGCTGCCTGCTCAGAGCGCCTGAATTATTACAGTACACAGGTCAGTGAGATGAATTCTGAAACAATTTAATGTTTTAAGTTAATAAAACATTACAAAATATAACTGCATGTTAGGAAAAAGTAAAACGTTTGATCATTGTCAACTAGCAGGAGTGTTCTGGATCGCAGTGAAGTTGGGAAACATGACTTCGACCTCATGATTTTCCCTGAAGACACAAAGTATGACAGGTCCTCTGAAACCAATAAGGCACCAAGTGTAACATTTACAGTTGCTTGTCTTGTTTAATAAGAAAAGTCAAACTATTTACAGAAACACTGAACACAATAAACCAGTTTTCATAGGGATAAGAGACACGGAGCATCGATTATCTTTAAATGCAGATGATGTAATTTTGTTCAGCTTGAATCTAAAACAAACATGGTTGATTCTCATGGTCTTCTGTGTGTTCTTTCCTCAGGTGTATCTGGTCCGGTCTGATTGAAAGAAAACTGATCAAGAGGAAGAAGGAACCTTGGCTCCCCTCATTATTTTCGGTTGGTTCGTTGTTTATTGATGGGTCCGGTAGTCCGGCTTCGCGGCTTTATAACTGTTAGTTTTAGTTTCTGATGTTGGTTAAGGGTAGAGGTGGTAACCAGGTCCTAAGACCATTTGTAGGTTGGTCTGGGGAGCCTCCCTCCTCTTTTGTTACTTTTGACCAGCCTATCAGTCTTTGTCATTTGTTGTATAGTCATTTATGGTTTATTAATAAATTGTGACTCATTTGGTTATGTTGGACCTCTTTTGTGAAGAGCTGTTCTGGGGGGTCGTAACACTGTGACACTATTTTTGGATGTAAAAGAGAGACTATCAGCCAATCCAAACTCCAAATTGATGTCAGACCAAGAATTCACCATCCTGTTATACTGATGACTTTTTTATTTGATCCTTTTTTTTTGTGAACATTTTGTTAAAGCAAGTTTAACATATCAAATAGAGATATAATGATCCACTAACTACAGTGGCCAAATTATTAGAAGCAGCATTAGAAAACACAAAAGCAAATCAGCAAGAACAACAGATATGAGTATAGGCCCAGAAATAAGCACAATATCAGTAATGGAGAACATAGAAATAAAGTAATTGGCAACTTATTACATCATCATTAAAGCGGTCACAACTATAGGACGCCCTACGTCCTGTCATACATCATTAAAACCTCTGACCAATTTTTATATATATATGTATATATATACACATATCTCATATATCCCCCCCAGCAATACAACAGCAAATAGCAATATAAGCACCATACAAACTACTGCCTCACGATTACGTTTTCCCTGAAGCTTAAGAAGCCTAATATTATATTTCTGTCATGGTTTTCCCATGTTACCCAGTGTTCCCTCCTGCCCTGTCTCTTGTGTTTCCCTTCTCTGTGTGGTTTGGGCATGGCTCCTACCTGGTTCCCTCCCGGCTCGCTACTGATTACAGCTCATTCACCCCACCTGTCCGGTCTGCTCAGCTGCCTTCAATCTTCTCATCAACTCAACAGCATATCAACCCCTGCTTTCCATCCACTCATCGCCAGATCGTTGTCTAATTTACGTGGTAGTTAGTGGTTTTGGCCACTCTACATAATGTGTTTTTGTGAGTTTCCCTGTTCTGCCTTGTTTCTTTTTTGTGCCTCCAGAAACAGTCTACTCCGGTTCCCCTGCCTGACTCATCAGCTCATCCAGCCACGCTCCCACCCCACCCCACTCATCCCACGACAATTTCTTAAAAATCCTGGTGGTACGCCTCCGCTATAAAAAGCTGCAGGTTGATGAACATCTTCAAAATGAAAAGAAATATCATGTTTATATATAATATATAAAACCAAACGCTAAGCTATAGTAAGATAACTGCAATTACCAAACACGTGAAGCACCTGTTAACCTGCACGGTAACAGAACCAGACTTCAGACAGTCTCCTGTGTGGTGTGTCTGCGTTGTGTAGAGCAGGTTTGATCCTAATTCTTGCTGGCTGGATCGAAGTTCTGGTAGACGTTGTCTTCAAGTGTGGAGACTGGAGAACGGTTCTCATTGGTGACAAACTGAAAACACAAACAACTGTTCATTTCCCAGGTTTACAAAAAAATATCAAAACTAAATAAGCTAATGAAAATACTACTGAAAATGACCATGTGTTTATTTAAAAAAAATACATAAATGTTTTAAATTATATTAAAATCCATATCAATATAATTTATTATGTCATTTTTGGCTCCTGTTAATGAGAGCCTCTTTTCCTGCCATTTCTTCCAAATTCTTTATTTTGTATAAATGTTGAATACTGTGTTTTTTATTGATTTGTGCCAAGTGTTGCATGGATGTTGTTGTACAGTACAAATTGTGTTTGTGGGATTCAGTCACATGATTGTTGGACCTTAACAAAAGGTAAACAGTGTTGTGGATTTGGGAGGAAATCTCCTGTGGTCAGAGCTTGGAGGTGGTTTGGGACAGTGGGATGTTAAACAGCCTATTCTATAATCCGATGATGTGATCATTGTGACAGTATATTTGTCAGCTGCTTATGGTGTTTTTTCTGCCCTCTTGTGGCCAGAAATCATTTAGTGAAGCTTTAACCTACAATGTACTTTTGCAGTGTGTTTTCCAGTATAGACAAGTGAAACCTATGCCACAACTAAACAGAGACAGAATGATTTTTAAAAGAAAAGTCACCTCCATGTCCCTGCCGTCTGAGTTCCTCTTGGTCTTCAGTTTGTAGAGGAGCAACAGAACAACAGCCAACAGCACAACAACCGCAAGCACACATACAACCAGAGGAAAGAGGAACCCTGGGTGAGAGACAGAGGACGAGAATGGGGAAACAGGGATGGAGAGAAATGTGGTTAAAAAGAAGAAAAAGACGTTTTTTAATTAGCTGTGAGGAACTTCAAGAGCAAAACCTTAAACAGAAAATTATGCTGAAATATGGGTCTCGAGACTTTCTTTTTATTAGTCACGTTTACATTACATCATGTGAAAGATATGGAATGAATCACAATACACAGAAAAAGAACATGGAAAACTCTGTCCTACAAAGTCCACAGTGGATACAGTTAAAGAAGAGGGAAAAACCAAGGCAGGTAATGTCAACCGAACATCGAATGACACCAAGTAATACTTTTTTCTAACTTGCTGTATTGGGTTTCCCCCATAGATTTATTTAAATGGGAGTCCCTGGCAAGTTTTCTTCTAGTGCCAAAGACAAAACATTTTGTCATGATACATTCAAGATTAATTTGTTTCCTCTACCCAATTAGACAGATTTTAATTCATTACATAATACATCATTCAGTTCTTTACATGTTAACGCAGCACTGAACATAGTTGTGTCATCAGCATACATTACTATATGAGCCTGTTTTAGGATATGGTGCAGATCATTGGTGAAAACGGAAAATATAAGTGGGCTCAGGCAGCTGCCTTGTAGGACTCCACAGAATACATCTTTGCTTTCTGAGAAGCTACCGTTAAAAACACTCTTTGCTTTCTCTCAGACAGACAGATAGCTCTCCATCCTAGATAGATAGATAGCTATTATTTATTTTTTTACAGTACTTCCTGAACTGTGTTGTACCTGTACATTGGTTGGTGGTTTCGGAGATTCCTGAACTTATACTCGGTGTCATTGATGGTGTGGTGGCTGATGGGACTGATGTTGAAAAAGGTCGGAGAGTGGTTGGAGCTGTGATCACCACAAACACAATGAAACAATCAGATATGATGGATAGATGGACGTTATGTACAGTATCTCACACACACACACACACACACACACACACACACACACACACACACAATGCAGCATTAAATATTATAATACTAAAAACATTTTAGTTTCTTTTTCTGTCACAAATCAGATCCTGCATCACATTCTGGCTGTAACCCAAAAACATTCTTGCATTCTTGTGTCTGTCGTCTTATTTCCATCTTTCCCAATTCAATTTTGTATTTAAAATGTAAACAGGACTTTTTCACCTTTCATGATCAGTTTTTTCTTTTAACAATTCATATGCACAGAAGGTACATTCACTATTATAATGAGATGTTAGGAGGAAACATTTTCATGTTTGTCAGTAGAAACTCACCACCTATAACAATGATCTGAAGTCCAGAGTGTGAATCAGGAGACAAGGCTCTGCCGTAACCACACCTGTAATGTCCGGTGTCCGATTTGGTCACCTGTGTGATGGTCACAGACAGTCCAAACGTAGATCCTTCTTTATATTCGAGGCTGTATCTGCCACTCTGAGCTCTGTTTCCATCTGTTTCAATGAGAACGTCTTCCTCTTTTTTACATTCGTCCTTACAGAAGAACTTCATCGTTCCATAGACAGTATTACTGCATCCAAGTGTGACTTCCCCTCCTTCAGTGTCTGTACGGATAAAACCAGAGTTCCCATCCAACGCTGCAGTTGAAAAGATGATCAATCATTAGTTACTGTCTGTACCTGTGAGATGCTGCAGTCTGACCTCAATATTTCCTGTTTCACATTAACACAGAGTCACACTGGGAGCTGCCCAGTTCAACCAGTCTGTGACTGCTGGGGTAATGGTTTCATCTAACATCAATAAGATCCATAGTTTACACATTACAAATAACTCATTCTTTCCACATTTGTATTTGATTCTGTGATTTGATGGTTAAACTTTATTTTATATCATATGTAGCATTTCTAAACACAATATAAACCATCATTAATAAATGTAATATTTTCCTATGCTTCAAAAAAGAACTAAATGTGGTGAATTTACTAAATGTTTATCAGGTTTAATGACTTTCAGTAGAAACTCACCATCTGAAACTCTGACCTCAAAGTCAGTGTATGAATCTGGAACCAAAGTTGCACCCAGACCACACCTGTACTGTCCCGCGTCAGACTTGGTCAGACCTGTGATGGTCACAGACAGAATTCCTCGTCCAGAAGATCCGTCTCTGTAATTAGTGCTGTACCTGCCACTCTGAGCTGTGACATCATCCGTTTTAATGAGAATATCTTCATCTTTGCATTCATCTTTACAGAAGAACTTCCTGCTTCCAACCTTGGACAAGTAGCAACTTATTGTACCATTTCCCCCCTCAGCTCCTGTATAAATGTTGGGTTTTGCACTGGCGAGTCCAGTGTTTCCACCCCACAGTGCTGTTGAAAAGATGAACAGAGTGATGGTCAACACTTTGTGTGTTGTAGACTCTAAAACAGACCTGGGCAAATTACGGCCCTCGGGCCACATCCGGCCCTTTGTACGTCCCTGTCCGGCCCGCGTGAGGCCAATCATAAACACCATAAATTAAACAAAACATTTTTTTAACTTTTATTTTGAAATTTTATTTTGAAAAGCGTTACGTCACTACGTATGCACGTCGTAGACGTAGCACCTTCACTCGCGTACACACGTAAGTGAGTGAAGGCGATGCTGCTCGCCAGGTGACCCTCAAGATGTCGGCACACCCCAAGAAAAGAAAAGTTGATAATGAATGCCGTATTTTCAACAAGACATGGACTGCCAAATATTTCTTTACAGAAATTAAAGGTAAAGCAGTGTTCTTAGTCTGTGGTACACAGGTTGCTGTGTTTAAAGAATATAATTTGAATCGCCACTACACGACCAAGCATGAAGATAAATACAGAAATCTGTCTGGTGAAGAGCGTGCAAGGGAGTCTGATGCATTGCTTGCAAAACTGAGGTGAAAAACATTACAAGTTATTGTTTGTGGAGATTAACAAGTTAAAAATAAATTGCACTGGTTCAATAATTGTTTTTCTTATTTAACCAATACACCACAATTTCACATAACCTAATATAAATATTTACAGAGTGCTTTATTCTTCTGATTATCAGTACCAGCTATTCAAAATATTTAATTTGAGCATTTTACAATGAAAGAAAGTTGGTGGCCCTCTGACACAATTCAGGTTTCTCATGCGGCCCCTGATAAAAATTAATTGCCCACCCCTGCTCTAAAACAGACTGCAGGTTAATGAACGCTAATCCATCAACATTCAACTTTTCACTCTGCAGCAGTTGTTATTTTTAATGTTCTTACTTTCTCATCTCAACACCAGAAGTAGCAACAACAGGAAATGTCCATAGACAGTGTGTCCTGCAGCATTAAAGAGACAGTCCAGTAATCAGTCCTCACCTGATAAAAAGCAGAAGAACAGAACGCGGAGGATATTCATCCTGAATTTGATCCTGGTGGAGATGAATCCTGCACTGCTATTGCACTCTGTCTGTCTGATCAACCAGGAAGCAGAAGCTGCTTTAATTTAACATTTCCTTCCTCTTTCCCTCCGTTTATTTCTGAGTTTGTGTTAGTTTGCAGACACACAGTCTTGAATTATTTACTTTCGTGTCCTTCCTGACATCTCTTACCCTGATGCAGGAAATACATCATGCAATATTAATCATGCAAAGCAGTGGATTTAGTGGTCTCTTTGTGGTCATTTTGTCTTTATGTTGTAATTGTTTTGGTTTCTTTGTACTCATTGTGCATCTCTTGGTCGTCTTTATCCGCTCTGTGCTGTCATTTTGTTGTCACTGTCAACTATAAGCCTGTTTATTGAATTTTGATCTCAGTAAAACTGCCTGTTAAGCAACAAGCGAAGGCTGTAAATCTGCATGTGGGTTTTGCTTCCTGTTGTCTGACAGTAGGTACAGTAAGAACTGGCCAAATGTGGACTCAGCAGACACTCAGGATCCCTGTTTAGCACAAAATTGTGGGGAAGTGAAAGCCAATAGTCATTGTATTATTTAAGAGTAATTCTTCACATAGCAGCTTCAAAGTTTCGCTATTCTTCCAGGCCTCACAATGGTGGACTGACCACTCTATTCCAATAAGAGCAGCACACACTTCCTGTCTAAAGAGCTTTAGATTTATCTCCTCTGTTTTCAGCAGACATCAACTTCTCTGATACTCTCTCTGAGTTTTCTCTGATACAGAAGTCTGGAGAACAGACTGTAAACATGGATGTAGAATCTGTGATTTCACCCAGAAGTGTCTGAGCGGATTTAATAAAGATTTAAAACCTCAGCCTTTTTTTGGGTTCCCATCACCGAGGGCTGCTTCCCGAACCGGGCACAACCTGTAAGTATGCTTGTGGATTTGTTATGTTTGAAACAAACAAGGTCGCTACTACCGAGTGTCCAAGTGTGGAGTTATCGGTTGTAGCTATGCAGTGCTCCCAGTGCGAAAGCAAGGTAATGTTTTAATGTTAAAATTAAAGAAGTGGACGTAGCCACCGTGACGTCAGCCATTGGTTTGTGGCCTGCTGCTTTCAAGCATCGAGTTCAGCATTTTGGCCGTCACCATCTCGTTACTTTAGAGCCAGAAGTGACATTATTTGGATAAAATGGTGGCGCTGCCTCTATCCTGATTGGCTTTAGGTGGGACCCATAATATTTGTAGGTTTAAGGTACTTCCGCATTGGCTTTACTTTTCAGACCTGGAGGTTGCCGCTTGGTTCGAAGGGTTTTGTTCATCAGCTGCAGGAATTATGGCAATGGGTTTTCGATCACAAGATGTTGAACAGTGTTCAAGTGTGCAAACTGTAATGTTACGGCCGCAATCCACTATTGTTGATAATACTGTTCTCCTCTCATTGCACTGCTGATAAAAGGTCGGCTAGACTCATGCCAGCAAAAAGATGACCAACTCTGATGAACAACTTTGAGCTCTGTCACATGGAGGCCATTCTCTATACAGTGCATTTGGTCCCGAGTTATACAGCCAGTACTGTATTTATGTAATACAGGGATATTGTGGGTGTGTGCATGTGTTTACACGCATACTTTTAGTGTTTTAGATGTTGACTGTTTTTCATCCAATGCAAATTTTGTTTTAATTTCTACTTTAATTACCTACTAAAGAAGGTTGTCTCCAGGTTTTGAAAGGGGTGCCACCACACCTTGCCAGGAGACTAACATGAGAAGTGCATCTTTGTGGACCTCGGCCGATTTTGCACAAGCACTGCGTCCACATTCATGTCTTCACACATTTCCTTGGCTGATGTTTGTGCAGTCACAAAGCCTGTGGCTCTGTGGGGCTTGAGAGCTTTTTCAATCTCTTTCTGCTACAGCATTGTTTGGGACTGCATGAGTTTGCTCACCTGCTGAATTTGACGCCTTTGGCCTGGTTTCTTACCCTGAGCAGTGCCTCTCTCTCAGCTGAATATTTGCATCAAGTGGTCATTCTGTCTCCTGTATGTTTTTAATTTGTATGATTTCTGTGGGACATATTTATGGATCAAACATATATTTCTTTGTATTATCCAAATACTTTGTATTATTTTACTGCTCTAGTATCTTGTTGTTTTCTGTCAAAAACACTTTTTAACAAACTTAAACAAAGCTTACTGCTGTTTGTCTTCATACTGCACTTGTTCATACTATAGCTGCTCAGTAACCACACGTGAAAGAGTTTATCATGAAGTTGATGCTAAATGTGGTCACGTCTTATCTCATGCCACTTTTGCCTGTATGTCTCTTACAGGAAGTAAATATAGTAACTGCTGCCTTTTCAAGTGCGCTGCAGGCTAGAAACACTGGTCTTGTTAATGCAGAAATCATCCATCTATCCAGGCACTGAAGGAGGAGATGTCACAGTTGCATGTCTCTTTACGTACTCTTGAAGCTGGAAGTGCTTCTGTAAAAACACCAAGTAGATAATCTCATTGAATCAACTGGTGACAAAGGTCAGAGTGGCAGATACAGCACTGAATATAAAGGAGGAACTTATCCAACATTGACTTTTGAGATCAGAGTGATTATCTCAAACAGATCGACAGTTGGTGAGTTTCAACCCTTTGTGGCTGCTGTATCTGAAGGAACACACATCTACCATGACTGTGCCGTCATTCGAAAGTATAATTTATTTACCTTTGACAGTTTTCTTTGTTTGCAGATATGTGCCTGATGTATAAATGAATTCATGATCTTGCGCCACCACCACCTAAACAATGTGTGTCATTCTGCAGGGACAATGCTAGGGAGACCAGGGCATCAATCAGAGGTGACTGCTCGGTGAAATTTAGGAAAACTGCTTTTCTCAGTCAGAGCAGCAGATAAATAGAACTAAATTCTCACCCGTATCAGGAAATACACAAGCCTCGGTAAACAACTCTTCAAACATGGCCCAAGACAAACCAGTCAACCAATCACTGATTTTAAACTTTGTATGAAGACTATGTAATGTATATTTTGTGTGATGTTTTACATGTAATGTACTGTTTGTAACTGTGTTGTTTTTAAATGTGTGTATATTGTTTTTAGTATCTTCCTACCCAGGGGCCGCAGATGTAAATTAGCTATATATAGGTAACTCTGGCTGAAGGTTGTGTTGTGCAAGGCACCTGTTAAATAAACTAATATACTAAACTAAACAAAACTTGGTTATTCAGTTACCAAAAACTTTGTAAACTCAACTCAGTACTGTACTTGAAAGCATCTGCTGCTCTGGTAAGTAGAGGTGGCCAAAGTACACACATTCTTTACTTTTTAAAAAGTGTAAAAATACAATTGTTAGGGTTCACCACTCACTGCCTGGACTTTTGCTTTGTTTCCCTCACCTGTCTCTACTCAGTCATCAGCCACCATATATATACAAGTTCACTTTCCTTGTCGGGTGTCAGATCCTTCTGTGTATCTGTGTGTCTGCATGTCTCTTGTTTCCTGGTTCCCGTTCCCTGTTTCCATGTGTTTGTGTCGGCTCTGGACTCTGTTACCTTCTCGTGTTGGAAATAAACTCCAGTCAGCATACCTGCCGGTCTCCTCTCCTCTCTGCGCTTGGGTCCTATCATTGCCAACCGGCTACCGCACCGTAACAACAATTTTGTAAAAAATGACAGGTCCAAGTATAAAAAGTAAGAAGAGTCGTGAGTTTCCACTCTGGTTGACTACTCTTTCCAGCAAAGCTCCAGGGAACACCCAGTGCGGGTCGGCGGTATCTTTTTGTGATTTTATTATATGCACAAACTAATAATAATAAGTAACCACATTCTTGAGTGTGCCTGAAGTAAAGCCAAGGGCTTCTTTACATTGCGTTTTCCATTGGATGGTTTCATAACCTTTTAGGATCTGCTGCTAGGTACAATAACTTGTGCAAAGACCTGCAAGAGTCTGTCTCTCTAAGTGTTTAACAGTCGGTGTGTTTCTCCTTCCCACCAGGAATGTGGGCTTTTCTTTTGGGCAGCATCTCTCCTCCAGCCTGGAAAACTGTCGGCTGGTTGGTTTGTTTCCGACGCACAGAGCTGAGCGTAAACAGGCGAGAGGCCGTGTGTCGCAGACTGAATGTGCTGTATACATGTCCACAGAACGCTGCTGAAACCAGGAGAATATCAGCACATCACACACAGCGAATGGAAAATGCTTCGTTCAGAATATCCAAACGGCATCTGCTGTTTACATGATCCATTTCAAATAAGGAATATTTTCACATTCAGAATAATAGTGGAATATTAGGTGCATGTAAAAAATCTCAAATTGTGCGTTTATGTCCTCAAAGTCTTGGAGTGTTTTGATGGCTGTTTTATTGACCACCTCTCATGTAGTAGTCATGGTTAATTGGTGATAAGTTACAGTTCATTTACACAGATGTTTTCCTCTTGGTTTCTGTCTATATAAAGACACGTGGCTGGTGAACTTTCTTTATGATGTTGAAAACAGAAAAGCAAGATCAGAATTAGTTGTATGTGTAAATTAACGACTGATATTTTTATTTGACCACGTGGTATTTGTCGTACATAGAGAGCAGCAGTAGAAACAAAGACTGATGGAAAGGGGAGGAGACCAGAGCTGTGTGTTGAGTTTGGAGGAGGGACTCCATCATTTAAAGAAGTGACAAGTTCCTGGTTTGCCATTGAAGAAGGAAGAGAGGCAGCGTTAAACCACCAGAGCCTCAACATGAAAGTCCTTCACACTTTGATCTGCTTCTTCTTCCTCTGTGAGTACATTCACTTTGTATTTCTGTCCCTCTGTCAGTACTGTGATAGTTTGTCACGAGCGCTCTATGTGGTTAAACATGATGATCAGAGTCAGGTATCATCCTCGAGGAGGGAGGTCCCTCAGAGTAAGTGATGGGGCAGAAAATTCACAGTGACCTCTACACTTTATCTGAAGCTAATACGAGGCTTCAGCAGTCTGACATTGCTTTGATAAGGGATCAGTTTGTAGTCAGCAGGACAGAAGAAACAATTAAGAGAACAAAAACTCTCAATGTACATATGAGCTTGTGAGTATTGTCTCAGGACAGGCTTGAAACATGTGAAGGTATCCTTTAACATAGTGAATGAATAATATTATTTTAAGTTCATTACAAGTATTTGTTGCTTACTCAAAATAAAGTGGATATCAGGAAGGAAAATGATCGACACAAACTTCCCCGACTACTTCCAGTTATTAAAAACTGAAAAAAGAAACTTCAGAAATGCCCTGAAACAAGTTCTGTTCTGTTCCAGCAGTCTGCAAATATCCTTCTGTTCTTTTTTCATTTCAAAATATAATTTCTTTCATCTGTTTTCACCACCAGTCTGAAACAAAAATATGACAAAGAACAGGGTTGAATCCTGCAGTTTGAGAAGCTGGAACCAGGAACGTTGTTGCTTTCTGTTGTATTTTTACAGAGTTTGTGTTTTGTTGCTTCACCCTGACTGTCAGTGGAGTTTGTTGTAGCTTTACAGAATTAGAAATACTTCCTGTATGTAGAAGATTTTACAAATAGATAAAAGATATCACATCACACAGACTGGTAGAAACCTGCAGGTCACAGCCAAAATAAAGCCACCAGCCTCTGAAACCCACAGAGTGGTGTGGCAATAACAGCTTTTGTTGATGTGCAGGTTCCCTTAAATCATTCTGATTACACTGTTAGAGCAGAAAAGACAAAAGTTGGATGAATTAAAATTAATTTAGACGATATTGATTCGGGCTGTTTTCATAAAATGCAACCTACTGATTACTGTTTACATCTGAGAAATACTGGAAAAGCTGGAAAGTGACTGAATGTGGATCAGTTCTTTCTCCTGATAAATGGGAAGAAGAGTGTAACACAAGATGATGTTGAAAGTCTCACTCAGCTCTTGTGGTTTGTGACATGTTTTTTAAACCTCAAAGTTCAGCGATACATTTATTTGACTTTAGTATTTGACAGTTCCCTGTTCTGTTGGTGCTCCGTTACTGTTTGTTTGTCTATATGTTGAGCTGTGATACGTGTGTTACAGACAGTTTTCCACTCTGATAGAAACTCTGAAGAAAAGCTTGTGCATGTAAACGTGGTCACTGTTGAATGAAAAGAAAAGGAAGAAGGAAAAGAGGAGAGAGAGAGAAAAGAAAAGACCAAAACATTAGCAGAAAACTAAAAAATATTTCCACTTTCCACAGTTTACATTTGAGTGATGGAAAGTTTTATTTCTACAGGGAAAAATAAAAGATGACGGCTAAAAGAAGGACAAAGATGTCAAACAGAACAGGAACATTCACTTGCAGTGCAGGTCTATGATCCTCAGTCAGGCTGTGGTTGAACTGGGCAGCTCCCAGTCTGACTCTGTGACTTTGTGTTCATGTGAAGCAGGAAATGTTGAGATCAGACTGCAGCATCTTCCAGGAAGTCCAGACAGCAACTAATGATTGTTCATCTTTTCAACAGCTCTGCAGGATGGAACTTCTGGTCTCATCGTTACAGGAACTGAAGGAGGAGAGGTCGGAGTTACATGCACCTTTAGATTCTCTGGAAGCAGGATGTACTTCTGTAAGGGAGAATGTAAACAAGAGAACGTTCTCATAGAAACAACTGGTCTCAGAGCTCAGAGAGACAGATACAGCATTAGAAATGAAGGCAGATCTCCATCAGGACAATATTTTGTTGCTGTCAGGATCTCACAGCTCACCAAGTCTGACTCCGGACTGTACGGATGTGGTTTGGGCAGAACTTTGTCACCAGCTTCATACGTCAAGTTTGAAGTCATTGTTGTAGACGGTGAGTTTCTACTAAAAGTCATGAAAATGTTTCTTTCTTGTCCAAAGAAAAGTTTCACTGACAGCAGCTGATAGATTTTATTTTTCATGTTTTGAACACTAATAAATGCTCATTTCAAACACACAGTTCTGCTCTAAAGTAACTGATAAGATCATTTTATAGGACTGGCAGAAGCTGACAGATGAAAGTACACAGTTTTAGGTGTGTTGTACAATATTTTCTATACTTTTTCATTTTGACATCAGTGTGACAGTTTCAACAGTTTGTGCTCATGAAGGAAAGTTTTCATTAATAGCTGTGACCATTGATCATCAGCAAAGAGGTAATAAACTGGTGAAATGTGAGAAACAGGAAGTGTCAGTTGTTCACAAATGGGACAAATACAATAAACTGGATGTAGATCAGTTCAGCCAGCTCTGTGTTCTGATGAAAAGTAAGAAATAAGTAGTAGATTAAAAACGTTAAAGACAAACTGAGCTGTTGTGGTTGGTGGCTGCGCTTTAGAAGTGAATGTCATTCTTTGTAACAGAACTTAGGAATAAAGTTCAAATATTTTATTAGAATCAACTGAATCAGTTACTTTTTACAACTTAAAGCTGATTGTTTCATTAAAGGATCAAAACTAATGTAATGAAATAAAATCCAGCTGTGGGCAGAATGTGAGATTATGATGAGTTAAGTCTTTGAAATAATCTAAATCCACATGTTGCACCACAACCACCAGTCACAGACTGTGGCTGAACTGGGCAGGTCCCAGTGTGAGTGGAGATCAGATCTGAAACTATTGATTGTTCCTCTGTTCAACAGCTCTGTTGGATTCTTCTGAAGTAAAAACCCTTCACACAAGAACTGGAGGAAACATCACAGTTGAATGCTCCTTTACTTCCTCTGGAAACAGGAAGTACTTCTGCAAGGACGCATGTGAAGAAGAAGACATTCTTGTTGAAACAACTGGTCCCACAGTTCAGAGAGGCAGATACAGCATCAGATATATACAGGAATCTCAGGCAGGAGGATATCTGTATGTGAGCATCACACAGCTGATCAAGTCTGACTCAGGACGGTACATGTGTGGTCTGGACGAACGTTTATCACCAGATCCCTACCAGAGCTTTGAGATCAGTGTCACAGATGGTGAGTTTCCACTTGAAGTGGAATGAAAATGAAAATGTTTGTGTCTGTGGAGGTCTGAAGAAAGTTTTCACTGAGAGACACACAGGAGCATCTCGGTTCTTTGTATCTGTGTTTGATTGTTTCTTTGTGTTTGTGTTGTTCACAGCTCCGACTCTACCGGCTTTTTCAACATCAGTCCCATCAGCCTCCACTCCAACCACCACACAGAGTTTAACCTCTCTGTCTGCCCAGCAGCAGCCTGAGACACCACCAGCTCCAGGTTCATCCACACTCTGTATTTGTTAGATGAAAGTCTGTTAATGATATTAATCACATGTCGTTGTCCTTCCAGCCGCGATCAAAGCCTCTCGGCCTGCCGAACAGTAGACTGTTAACAGCTAATTTAATTTTTTCCCCTCAGCTGGTTAAGTGGAAGGATAAACACTACATTACCCATGAGCTTCAGTGGCTATGGAGAAGATCCCATTCAGAGCTGTGAAATCAGAGTTTGTCTGTTGTATTTTAATTATCTTCATTCAGTGACTGTTCATGATCTTTAGTTTGTTAGTCATCACGATTTCTGCAACGTTTTCTATCGTTGCCATAGTGCTAAGGACGCAGTTATCGCTAAAAACAACATAGTTTGCATGTTTTAACGTTTCTCGACACAAAACAAGAACGCGTCATTGATAACTCAACAATACGACAGCTTAATGTTAAGGCCCTCCGATCTCAGGCAAGCTGCATGAAAGTTCATCAGAACTTTTTCACCAGTTTTTTGAAAAACTTCAGTAAAGAGTCTTTTCTTCGAGGACTGAAGTCTTCTTCAACAGAAGATTCTTCTACAGAATTTAAATATATGAATGTGCGTATTTATGTAACCTATATTCTTTTGTTTTTAGGATTGAAAGTTATTCAGGTGTCCCCATTAGTTTGACAGCCCTGCATGAACAAGGTCTCGGGTCCCTCGCGTACTGTATGAACTACAAACTTTTCCTTCTCTTCATCCTCACACAGGTGTGCTGCTGTATTTGGTCGCAATTCCTGTCACCATCGTCATCATCGCAGGGCTGGCGCTGATGATGTTCTGTATTCGCAGGAACTTCAAACCTGATGGTGCAAAACTTACACAGTAACACAAACATCTGAAACTTCCCATTTCTCGCTCTTGACCCTCACGTCACTTATTGCAACACTACACATTTAAGTTTGAAAGTGCTCTGCAAGTAATCATTTAATGAACATGAACACATGTCAAAGAAACAGAAAATTCACATAAAAATGAAACGCTGATACACCAGGAAGCTGGGAAGGTGGAAGGAGTTACATTTCAGGGGGGTCAAACAGCAGTTTAGAAGTATTAGGGTGACCTTCCAACCTCATCTGCACTTTAAATAATACTTTGTGTGTTCCACAGGTTTGCAGACCGGAGGAAACTCTGACGGCATGAACCTAGAGGTGATTTTCTATAAAGCTTTGTTTACTCTCTCTGTTGGCTACCAGCCCCCCGATAATCATCAGAGATGTCCCGAGACAATCCTACGTATCGGTATCAGGGCCGATCCAGGGATATTTAGGATGGATATCGGCTAAAATAAACCAGCTCACATGCTGATCCTTTCTTTACTCTGCTGTGTTTTGTCCAGCTCAGCCTGCTGCTCTCCTTTAAGACAGCCTACAGTGCAGCTTTTAACTGCGTATAGGAGTGAAAATGAGGTGCGTGTCAGGGAAAGGTGGGTTCTTTAACCCTGCAGCTGTATGTAGAAACAAAGAGGCAGAAAACTTTGGCTTGCGTTCAGCTCGGCTGCAGGATTTATTTTGCAGCGTTCAGCTTTAAAGGGCTTTAGGTTCCTCTAAAGCGCTGTGTGCCATCTAGTGACATGTTTGGGTATCGTACTGACAAAGTAACAAGTAGTACAATGAGATTGTTATTTATCTACTATTTAGAAAGAAAGAAAGAAAGAAAGAAATCTTTATTTGTCATTGAGGATGCAACCTGAACCCAGAGCACACACACAACAAAATTGCATTTACACCCAATATATACATACAGGCCCCACACTAAGCATAGTCACACACATTCATATATATATATCAGATCAGGGGCCTGTGACACGCATGGAGAAGGCATAGGGTGAGGGCGCCACCATTTCAGTGCACCCAGAGCAGTTGGGGGGGGGGGGGGGGGGTTAGTGTCCTCTCCAACCACCAATTCACACTCTGTATTTTCTTTTTCTTCAGCTGGGCTGGGACTTGAACCAGCAACCATCCGACTCCCAACACAAGTCCCCTACCCACTGAGCCAATGCCCCACAATAAAATAACAAATATGTATGGGGGGTTGTTATTTTTAAAATCATTTAACTTATTTTAGCAATTACCGTTACTATAGTCCCGTAATGAGCTGCACTATAGTCCCAAAGACTTTTTAACGTCTTTTCATGCCATTCTTAATTCCTATACATATACTTTTTTTAACCCTTTACACTCAGTGTGTTTTTATGTCTGGTACACACATTAATCCCTTTACATATGTATAACTTTGGGCTTGATATAATTTAAACGGGTGAGTTGTGTAAGAATTCATCCCCGTACAGTTGACATGTGTGACAGTGTAAAGTTGTTCACTTTAACACGGGGGTCTGTAGAGATTGACTCACTTTTGGGGCCTCAAGTGGAAATTCAAGGAACTGCAGTTTTTGACACTTGCATTGGCTTCATGTTTTAACACTGGAGGTTTCTGCTGGGTCGTAACTCAGCTAAAAATCTTCTGTGAGGGAAGAGGCTCCACTCTGTAACACTCCAACTCCAACAGAGTGAGACGTCTTCTCTCTAGAAGATCGTGTATCTTCAAATTTCAGGAGTCTTTCTCCAGTTAAACTTTCATTCATATAATATCTGTGTGTTTCTTTGTTTTCAGATCAACGTGTATGAGAACTGTTCTCCAGCGTCCACATGTGAAGACTCCACCTACCAGAGCCTCGATCCAGCCAGCATGGATCCAGACCAAACCTACTCTACACTCACACACACTCAACACACGTGATACTGTTTGGATCCAGACCTGGATTCTGTTGCTGTGCCTCAAGGGTCCAGCTTGTACGGTGGCCCTGAGAACTCAAATTTAGAAAACCCTGCAAAAAAACACAACCAAATCATGTGGTTTTGTTTTCTGTGTTTGATGTATATTTCTTTATGCCACCTGCATGTTGTCAAATTGGAGCAATTACAATATATTGAGTTCTATAAAAACAACAGAATAAATGGGTTGAAATGACAATAATTCAGAAAACAGGACATAAAAAGGACAAAAGGGCCTCTGTGTCATCACAGTGGACTCACTGAAATGAATGTGGAGGCTTTACTTTTCAAAGTTGACATCATTAAATGACTGCAATTCAATCAAGTGTCAGGTCCCATATGTCAACCATACGACCTGTTTTACTCTTCACGCTACATGTATTTTAGTTTCATCAGTAGGTCAGTCAGCAGCTGGCAGTTAGTGGCTGTAAGTATTTGGTAAACTCCCTCCGTCAGAACTATCTTGTGTGGTGCTTGTTTTAATGTATAAATCTCCACTAAGACAACACTTGCCTTATAACAAGCTGAAGTTTGACGTTACAGACAACAGAGCTGTAATTTCCTGTGGATTTTCTCGCTGGTGAGAGGATGCTGCTGGGCTTACATGTATCTTAGCTGCTGGGTTTTGTTTCCCAGCATCAACCATCGCCATCAGCTGGGCGGCTGCACCTACAGAGACTCAGACTGATGGTTTCCTGCTGTTCGTGAGGAATTAAATCACACGCTCACACAGTGCCAGTGTTGTCATGTTTTATGATTTAATATAATTAGGTATTTACCAAAATCATCATATGTCATATATATTCTAAATATGCAATACTAAAGTAAGTACATGATGTTAGGCAGCTATTTTAGCTTGTGCATGATGTGTCATTAAATCTTATATCTTTGTTTTATTTTATCTCATTTTGTTTTTTTGATGTATAGATCTTGTCCTGTGTATATTTGTGTGTATTTACGGACCCCTGGAAGACAAGAAACATTATGAAAAGACTGACACCACAGAAAGAATATTGAGGCTATATAGTTTCCACTTAGTGTGAAACTGTTAAAACAGAAACAGTGACACTGAAAACATTGATCTGAATATTAGCTGAAGAATCAGCCTCCAAAGTGATTTCAACTTTAATCAGGAAGTCTCAACAAAAACGCAGCTGGATTTCAATCTTTTTCTCTTTCATCTTTCTCGTCTTTGCTCTGATCTCAGAATGTGCGTTTCTGTCAGGATTCTGCCTTTGTTCTCCCGTTTTGCTTCGACTTTGTTTCTGCTGTGGACTTTAAGCTCTCCATGTTCTCTTCTGTCTTTTCATTGATTCCTTGTTTCCTGTTTTATTTTGTGGTTGCTTCTCTGGTCTTGCTCCTTGTTACCTTGTTTCCTGTCCTCATTAGTTTCACTTGGTCTCGTTTGCCTTGCCTTTGTGTTTCCATCCTCTCCCCAGTACCTGCCTCCCCAGCTGTGTCTTGTTCAGGTGATTAGTTGTCTGTGGTTACAGGTTCCTGTGTTTCCTCGTTCTTTGTCTGGTCCTTGTCTTATGTTGGGTCTGATCTGGTTGGTTTGTGTTGGTTGGGTCCCTCCGTCACCCTTTCTGTTCTCAGTCTACACGGTACTCTACCACTGAAGTGCTTTGGGACTTGCCAGTGATAAAACCACTTTATCAAACTTAAAGATTTAATTTAAAAGAAGAACAGTATGGAAATAAAAGAGAAAAACCTCTGATGTTGCAGAGTTTCTTTCTCTGGGAAGAGTGTTTGCTCACTTACTGCTGTGGAGCAACAAGTTTATCTTTCATATCTAATGAAAGGTCACTTCCTTTTCACACCTATGAACTGGCTTGTTGTTGCTGGATGTTGCACAGTATAAGAAGGGCTGGTCGTCTTTTGCAATGTTTCAACACGAGCGGTGCGCCGATGATGGAGTTTCTGTTCCGATACCAAGACAAAACGTTTTTTATACGTATCTTTAGGGAATGTATGGTTTTCTTTTTATGTGTTTTTCATAAAATAAGCCAAACCAAACTTCTTTTTTTCCCCCAAGTCTCTTTATTAATGTGCTCAGGGAGTTTATCACCATGAAAAACAAACCGGTCAGGCAGAACCATCAAGTTACTTATGCTATCCACAAAGGCTCTCCATGTCTTCTTAAAGGTTTTCAAGGAGCCCTTAAGGGTAAATTGAACTTTCTCAAGTTTGATATACTGAGGAACCTCTTTAGTCCGTCTGTCGTGAGTGGGAGTGTGTTGAGTTTGGAGGAGGGACTCCATCATTTAGAGAAGTGAGAAAGTTCCTGGTTTGCCATTGAAGAAGGAAGAGAGGCAGCGTTAAACCACCAGAGCCTCAACATGAAAGTCCTTCACACTTTGATCTGCTTCTTCTTCCTCTGTGAGTACATTCACTTTGTATTTCTGTCCCTCTGTCAGTACTGTGACAGTTTGTCACGAGCGCTCTATGTGGTTAAACATGATGATCAGAGTCAGGTATCATCCTCGAGGAGGGAGGTCCCTCAGAGTAAGTGATGGGGCAGAAAATTCACAGTGACCTCTACACTTTATCTGAAGCTAATACGAGGCTTCAGCAGTCTGACATTGCTTTGATAAGGGATCAGTTTGTAGTCAGCAGGACAGAAGAAACAATTAAGAGAACAAAAACTCTCAATGTACATATGAGCTTGTGAGTATTGTCTCAGGACAGGCTTGAAACATGTGAAGGTATCCTTTAACATAGTGAATGAATAATATTATTTTAAGTTCATTACAAGTATTTGTTGCTTACTCAAAATAAAGTGGATATCAGGAAGGAAAATGATCAACACAAACTTCCCCGACTACTTCCAGTTATTAAAAACTGAAAAAAGAAACTTCAGAAATGCCCAGAAACAAGTTCTGTTCTGTTCCAGCAAATATCCTTCTGTTCTTTTTTCATTTCAAAATATAATTTCTTTCATCTGTTTTCACCACCAGTCTGAAACCCAAAAAGTTAAGGTTAGTATCACATATGACAAAGAACAGGGTTGAATCCTGCAGTTTGAGAAGCTGGAACCAGGAACGTTGTTGCTTTCTGTTGTATTTTTACAGAGTTTGTGTTTTGTTGCTTCACCCTGACAGTCAGTGGAGTTTGTTGTAGCTTTACAGAATTAGAAATACTTCCTGTATGTAGAAGATTTTACAAATAGATAAAATAAATCACATCACACAGACTGGTAGAAACATGCAGGTCACAGCCAAAATAAAGCCACCAGCCTCTGAAACCCACAGAGTGGTGTGGCAATAACAGCTTTTGTTGATGTGCAGGTTCCCTTAAATCATTCTGATTACACTGTTAGAGCAGAAAAGACAAAAGTTGGATGAATTAAAATTGATTTAGACGATATTGATTCAGGCTGTTTTCATAAAATGCAACCTACTGATTACTGTTTACATCTGAGAAATACTGGAAAAGCTGGAGAGTGACTGAATGTGGATCAGTTCTTTCTCCTGATAAATGGGAAGAAGAGTGTAACACAAGATGATGTTGAAAGTCTCACTCAGCTCTTTTGGTTTGTGACATGTTTTTTAAACCTCAAAGTTCAGCGATACATTTATTTGACTTTAGTATTTGACAGTTCCCTGTTCTGTTGGTGCTCCGTTACTGTTTGTTCGTCTATATGTTGAGCTGTGATACGTGTGTTACAGACAGTTTTCCACTCTGATAGAAACTCTGAAGAAAAGCTTGTGCATGTAAACGTGGTCACTGTTGAATGAAAAGAAAAGGAAGAAGGAAAAGAGGAGAGAGAGAGAAAAGAAAAGACCAAAACATTAGCAGAAAACTAAAAAATATTTCCACTTTCCACAGTTTACATTTGAGTGATGGAAAGCTTTATTTCTACTGGGAAAAATAAAAGATGACGGCTAAAAGAAGGACAAAGATGTCAAACAGAACAGGAACATTCACTTGCAGTGCAGGTCTATGATCCTCAGTCAGGCTGTGGTTGAACTGGGCAGCTCCCAGTCTGACTCTGTGACTTTGTGTTCATGTGAAGCAGGAAATGTTGAGATCAGACTGCAGCATCTTCCAGGAAGTCCAGACAGCAACTAATGATTGTTCATCTTTTCAACAGCTCTGCAGGATGGAACCTCTGGTCTCATCGTTACAGGAACTGAAGGAGGAGAGGTCGGAGTTACATGCACCTTTAGATTCTCTAGAAGCAGGATGTACTTCTGTAAGGGAGAATGTAAACAAGAGAAGGTTCTCATAGAAACAACTGGTCTCAGAGCTCAGAGAGACAGATACAGCATTAGAAATGAAGGCAGATCTCCATCAGGACAATATTTTGTTGTCGTCAGGATCTCACAGCTCACCAAGTCTGACTCTGGACTGTACACATGTGGTTTGGGCAGAACTTTGTCATCAGCTTCATACGTCGAGTTTGAAGTCATTGTTGTAGACGGTGAGTTTCTACTAAAAGTCATGAAAATGTTTCTTTCTTGTCCAAAGAAAAGTTTCACTGACAGCAGCTGATAGATTTTATTTTTCATGTTTTGAACACTAATAAATGCTCATTTCAAACACACAGTTCTGCTCTAAAGTAACTGATAAGATCATTTTATAGGAGTGGCAGAAGCTGACAGATGAAAGTACACAGTTTTAGGTGTGTTGTACAATATTTTCCATACTTTTTCATTTTGACATCAGTGAGACAGTTTCAACAGTTTGTGCTCGTGAAGGAAAGTTTTCATTAATAACTGTGACCATTGATCATCAGCAAAGAGGTAATAAACTGGTGAAATGTGAGAAACAGGAAGTGTCAGTTGTTCACAAATGGGACAAATACAATAAACTGGATGTAGATCAGTTCAGCCAGCTCTGTGTTCTGATGAAAAGTAAGAAATAAGTAGTAGATTAAAAAAGGTTAAAGACAAACTGAGCTGTTGTGGTTGGTGGCTGCGCTTTAGAAGTGAATGTCATTCTTTGTAACAGAACTTAGGAATAAAGTTCAAATATTTTATTAGAATCAACTGAATCAGTTACTTTTTACAACTTAAAGCTGATTGTTTCATTAAATAATCAAAACTAATGTAATGAAATCAAATCCAGCTGTGTGCAGAATGTGAGATTATGATGAGTTAAGTCTTTGAAATAATCTAAATCCACATGTTGCACCACAACCACCAGTCACAGACTGTGGCTGAACTGGGCAGGTCCCAGTGTGACTGGAGATCAGATCTGAAACTATTGATTGTTCCTCTGTTCAACAGCTCTGTTGGATTCTTCTGAAGTAAAAACCCTTCACACAAGAACTGGAGGAAACATCACAGTTGAATGCTCCTTTACTTCCTCTGGAAACAGGAAGTACTTCTGCAAGGACGCATGTGAAGAAGAAGACATTCTTGTTGAAACAACTGGTCCCACAGTTCAGAGAGGCAGATACAGCATCAGATATATACAGGGATCTCAGGCAAGAGGATATCTGTATGTGAGCATCACACAGCTGATCAAGTCTGACTCAGGACGGTACATGTGTGGTCTGGACGAACGTTTATCACCAGATCCCTACCAGAGCTTTGAGATCAGTGTCACAGATGGTGAGTTTCCACTTGAAGTGGAATGAAAATGAAAATGTTTGTGTCTGTGGAGGTCTGAAGAAAGTTTTCACTGAGAGACACACAGGAGCATCTCGGTTCTTTGTATCTGTGTGTGATTGTTTCTTTGTGTTTGTGTTGTTCACAGCTCCGACTCTACCGGCTTTTTCAACATCAGTCCCATCAGCCTCCACTCCAACCACCACACAGAGTTTAACCTCTCTGTCTGCCCAGCAGCAGCCTGAGACACCACCAGCTCCAGGTTCATCCACACTCTGTATTAGTTAGATGAAAGTCTGTTAATGATATTAATCACATGTCGTTGTCCTTCCAGCCTCGATCAAAGCCTCTCGGCCTGCCGAACGGTAGACTGTTAACAGCTAATTTAATTTTTTCCCCTCAGCTGGTTAAGTGGAAGGATAAACACTACATTACCCATGAGCTTCAGTGGCTATGGAGAAGATCCCATTCAGAGCTGTGAAATCAGAGTTTCTCTGTTGTATTTTAATTATCTTCATTCAGTGACTGTTCATGATCTTTAGTTTGTTAGTCATCACGATTTCTGCAACGTTTTCTATCGTTGCCATAGTGCTAAGGACGCAGTTATCGCTAAAAACAACATAGTTTGCATGTTTTAACGTTTCTCGACACAAAACAAGAACGCGTCATTGATAACTCAACAATACGACAGCTTAATGTTAAGGCCCTCCGATCTCAGGCAAGCTGCATGAAAGCTCATCACAACTTTTTCACCAGTTTTTTGAAAAACTCTTTTCTTCGAGGACTGAAGTCTTCTTCAACAGAAGATTCTTCTACAGAATTTAAATATATGAATGTGCGTATTTATGTAACCTATATTCTTTTGTTTTTAGGATTGAAAGTTATTCAGGTGTCCCCATTAGTTTGACAGCCCTGCATGAACAAGGTCTCGGGTCCCTCGCGTACTGTATGAACTACAAACTTTTCCTTCTCTTCATCCTCACACAGGTGTGCTGCTGTATTTGGTCGCAATTCCTGTCACCATCGTCATCATCGCAGGGCTGGCGCTGATGATGTTCTGTATTCGCAGGAACTTCAAACCTGATGGTGCAAAACTTACACAGTAACACAAACATCTGAAACTTCCCATTTCTCGCTCTTGACCCTCACGTCACTTATTGCAACACTACACATTTAAGTTTGAAAGTGCTCTGCAAGTAATCATTTAATGAACATGAACACATGTCAAAGAAACAGAAAATTCACATAAAAATGAAACGCTGATACACCAGGAAGCTGGGAAGGTGGAAGGAGTTACATTTCAGGGGGGTCAAACAGCAGTTTAGAAGTATTAGGGTGACCTTCCAACCTCATCTGCACTTTAAATAATACTTTGTGTGTTCCACAGGTTTGCAGACCGGAGGAAACTCTGACGGCATGAACCTAGAGGTGATTTTCTATAAAGCTTTGTTTACTCTCTCTGTTGGCTACCAGCCCCCCGATAATCATCAGAGATGTCCCGAGACAATCCTATGTATCGGTATCAGGGCCGATCCAGGGATATTTAGGATGGATATCGGCTAAAATAAACCAGCTCACATGCTGATCCTTTCTTTACTCTGCTGTGTTTTGTCCAGCTCAGCCTGCTGCTCTCCTTTAAGACAGCCTACAGTGCAGCTTTTAACTGCGTATAGGAGTGAAAATGAGGTGCGTGTCAGGGAAAGGTGGGTTCTTTAACCCTGCAGCTGTATGTAGAAACAAAGAGGCAGAAAACTTTGGCTTGCGTTCGTTCGCCTTTAAGGGGCTCTAGGTTCCTCTAAAGCGCTGTGTGCCATCTAGTGACATGTTTGGGTATCGTACTGACAAAGTAACAAGTAGTACAATGAGATTGTTATTTATCTACTATTTAGAAAGAAAGAAAGAAAGAAAGAAAGAAAGAAATCTTTATTTTTTCATTGAGGATGCAACCTGAACCCAGAGCACACACAACAAAATTGCATTTACACCCAATATATACATACAGGCCCCACACTACGCCTATTCACACACATTCATGCATAGATACATATCAGATCGGGGGCCCGTGACACGCATGGAGATGGCATAGGGTGAGGGCGCCACCATTTCAGTGCACCCAGAGCAGTTGGGGGGGGGGTTAGTGTCCTCTCCAACCACCAATCAACACTCTGTATTTTCTTTTTCTTCACCTGGGCTGGGACTTGAACCAGCAACCATCCAACTCCCAACACAAGTCCCCTACCCACTGAGCCAATGCCCCACAATAAAATAAAAAATATGTATGGGGGGTGTCTATTTTTAAAATCATTTAACTTATTTTAGCAATTACCGTTACTATAGTCCCATAATGAGCTGCACTATAGTCCCAAAGACTTTTAAACGTCTTTTCATGCCATTCTTAATTCCTATACATATACTTTTTTTAACCCTTTACACTCAGTGTATTTTTATGTCTGGTACACACATTAATCCCTTTACATATGTATAACTTTAGGCTTGATATCATTTAAACGGGTGAGTTGTGTAAGAATTCATCCCCGTACAGTTGACATGTGTGACAGTGTAAAGTTGTTCACTTTAACACGGGGGTCTGTAGAGATTGACTCACTTTTGGGGCCTCAAGTGGAAATTCAAGGAACTGCAGTTTTTGACACTCTTGCATTGGCTTCATGTTTTAACACTGGAGGTTTCTGCTGGGTCGTAACTCAGCTAAAAATCTTCTGTGAGGGAAGAGGCTCCACTCTGTAACACTCCAACTCCAACAGAGTGAGACGTCTTCTCTCTAGAAGATCGTGTATCTTCAAATTTCAGGAGTCTTTCTCCAGTTAAACTTTCATTCATATAATATCTGTGTGTTTCTTTGTTTTCAGATCAACGTGTATGAGAACTGTTCTCCAGCGTCCACATGTGAAGACTCCACCTACCAGAGCCTCGATCCAGCCAGCATGGATCCAGACCAAACCTACTCTACACTCACACACACTCAACACACGTGATACTGTTTGGATCCAGACCTGGATTCTGTTGCTGTGCCTCAAGGGTCCAGCTTGTACGGTGGCCCTGAGAACTCAAATTTAGAAAACCCTGCAAAAAAACACAACCAAATCATGTGGTTTTGTTTTCTGTGTTTGATGTATATTTCTTTATGCCACCTGCATGTTGTCAAATTGGAGCAATTACAATATATTGAGTTCTATAAAAACAACAGAATAAATGGGTTGAAATGACAATAATTCAGAAAACAGGACATAAAAAGGACAAAAGGGCCTCTGTGTCATCACAGTGGACTCACTGAAATGAATGTGGAGGCTTTACTTTTCAAAGTTGACATCATTAAATGACTGCAATTCAATCAAGTGTCAGGTCCCATATGTCAACCATACGACCTGTTTTACTCTTCACGCTACATGTATTTTAGTTTCATCAGTAGGTCAGTCAGCAGCTGGCAGTTAGTGGCTGTAAGTATTTGGTAAACTCCCTCCGACAGAACTATCTTGTGTGGTGCTTGTTTTAATGTATAAATCTCCACTAAGACAACACTTGCCTTATAACAAGCTGAAGTTTGACGTTACAGACAACAGAGCTGTAATTTCCTGTGGATTTTCTCGCTGGTGAGAGGATGCTGCTGGGCTTACATGTATCTTAGCTGCTGGGTTTTGTTTCCCAGCATCAACCATCGCCATCAGCTGGGCGGCTGCACCTACAGAGACTCAGACTGATGGTTTCCTGCTGTTCGTGAGGAATTAAATCACACGCTCACACAGTGCCAGTGTTGTCATGTTTTATGATTTAATATAATTAGGTATTTACCAAAATCATCATATATCATATATATTCTAAATATGCAATACTAAAGTAAGTACATGATGTTAGGCAGCTATTTTAGCTTGTGCATGATGTGTCATTAAATCTTATATCTTTGTTTTATTTTATCTCATTTTGTTTTTTTGATGTATAGATCTTGTCCTGTGTATATTTGTGTGTATTTACGGACCCCTGGAAGACAAGAAACATTATGAAAAGACTGACACCACAGAAAGAATATTGAGGCTATATAGTTTCCACTTAGTGTGAAACTGTTAAAACAGAAACAGTGACACTGAAAACATTGATCTGAATATTAGCTGAAGAATCAGCCTCCAAAGTGATTTCAACTTTAATCAGGAAGTCTCAACAAAAACGCAGCTGGATTTCAATCTTTTTCTCTTTCATCTTTCTCGTCTTTGCTCTGATCTCAGAATGTGCGTTTCTGTCAGGATTCTGCCTTTGTTCTCCCGTTTTGCTTCGACTTTGTTTCTGCTGTGGACTTTAAGCTCTCCATGTTCTCTTCTGTCTTTTCATTGATTCCTTGTTTCCTGTTTTATTTTGTGGTTGCTTCTCTGGTCTTGCTCCTTGTTACCTTGTTTCCTGTCCTCATTAGTTTCACTTGGTCTCGTTTGCCTTGCCTTTGTGTTTCCATCCTCTCCCCAGTACCTGCCTCCCCAGCTGTGTCTTGTTCAGGTGATTAGTTGTCTGTGTTTACAGGTTCCTGTGTTTCCTCGTTCTTTGTCTGGTCCTTGTCTTATGTTGGGTCTGATCTGGTTGGTTTGTGTTGGTTGGGTCCCTCCGTCACCCTTTCTGTTCTCAGTCTTTTGTTACTGATAAGTGTTCATATAGTCGTCATGGTCTGGTGATGAGTCTACACGGTACTCTACCACTGAAGTGCTTTGGGACTTGCCAGTGATAAAACCACTTTATCAAACTTAAAGATTTCATTTAAAAGAAGAATAGTATGGAAATAAAAGAGAAAAACCTCTGATGTTGCAGAGTTTCTTTCTCTGGGAAGAGTGTTTGCTCACTTACTGCTGTGGAGCAACAAGTTTATCTTTCATATCTAATGAAAGGTCACTTCCTTTTCACACCTATGAACTGGCTTGTTTTTGCTGGATGTTGCACAGTATAAGAAGGGCTGGTCGTCTTTTGTAATGTTTCAACACGAGCGGTGCGCCGATAATGGAGTTTCTGTTCCGATACCAAGACAAAACGTTTTTTATACGTATCTTTAGGGAATGTATGGTTTTCTTTTTCTGTGTGTTTCATAAAATAAGCCAAACCAAACTTCTTTTTTTCCCCCAAGTCTCTTTATTAATGTGCTCAGGGAGTTTATCACCATGAAAAACAAACCGGTCAGGCAGAACCGTCAAGTTACTTATGCTATCCACAAAGGCTCTCCATGTCTTCTTAAAGGTTTTCAAGGAGCCTTTAAGGGTAAATCGAATTTTTTCAAGTTTGATATACTGAGGAACCTCTTTAGTCCGTCTGTCGTGAGTGGGAGTGTGTTGAGTTTGGAGGAGGGACTCCATCATTTAGAGAAGTGACAAGTTCCTGGTTTGCCATTGAAGAAGGAAGAGAGGCAGCGTTAAACCACCAGAGCCTCAACATGAAAGTCCTTCACACTTTCATCTGCTTCTTCTTCCTCTGTGAGTACATTCACTTTGTATTTCTGTCCCTCTGTCAGTGCTGTGACAGTTTGTCACGAGCGCTCTATGTGGTTAAACATGATGATCAGAGTCAGGTATCATCCTCGAGGAGGGAGGTCCCTCAGAGTAAGTGATGGGGCAGAAAATTCACAGTGACATCTACACTTTATCTGACGCTAATACGAGGCTTCAGCAGTCTGACATTGCTTTGATAAGGGATCAGTTTGTAGTCAGCAGGACAGAAGAAACAATTAAGAGAACAAAAACTCTCAATGTACATATGAGCTTGTGAGTATTGTCTCAGGACAGGCTTGAAACATGTGAAGGTATCCTTTAACATAGTGAATGAATAATATTATTTTAAGTTCATTACAAGTATTTGTTGCTTACTCAAAATAAAGTGGATATCAGGAAGGAAAATGATCAACACAAACTTCCCCGACTACTTCCAGTTATTAAAAACTGAAAAAAGAAACTTCAGAAATGCCCAGAAACAAGTTCTGTTCTGTTCCAGCAGTCTGCAAATATCCTTCTGTTCTTTTTTCATTTCAAAATATAATTTCTTTCATCTGTTTTCACCACCAGTCTGAAACCCAAAAAGTTAAGGTTAGTATCACATATGACAAAGAACAGGGTTGAATCCTGCAGTTTGAGAAGCTGGAACCAGGAACGTTGTTGCTTTCTGTTGTATTTTTACAGAGTTTGTGTTTTGTTGCTTCACCCTGACAGTCAGTGGAGTTTGTTGTAGCTTTACAGAATTAGAAATACTTCCTGTATGTAGAAGATTTTACAAATAGATAAAATAAATCACATCACACAGACTGGTAGAAACATGCAGGTCACAGCCAAAATAAAGCCACCAGCCTCTGAAACCCACAGAGTGGTGTGGCAATAACAGCTTTTGTTGATGTGCAGGTTCCCTTAAATCATTCTGATTACACTGTTAGAGCAGAAAAGACAAAAGTTGGATGAATTAAAATTGATTTAGACGATATTGATTCAGGCTGTTTTCATAAAATGCAACCTACTGATTACTGTTTACATCTGAGAAATACTGGAAAAGCTGGAGAGTGACTGAATGTGGATCAGTTCTTTCTCCTGATAAATGGGAAGAAGAGTGTAACACAAGATGATGTTGAAAGTCTCACTCAGCTCTTTTGGTTTGTGACATGTTTTTTAAACCTCAAAGTTCAGCGATACATTTATTTGACTTTAGTATTTGACAGTTCCCTGTTCTGTTGGTGCTCCGTTACTGTTTGTTCGTCTATATGTTGAGCTGTGATACGTGTGTTACAGACAGTTTTCCACTCTGATAGAAACTCTGAAGAAAAGCTTGTGCATGTAAACGTGGTCACTGTTGAATGAAAAGAAAAGGAAGAAGGAAAAGAGGAGAGAGAGAGAAAAGAAAAGACCAAAACATTAGCAGAAAACTAAAAAATATTTCCACTTTCCACAGTTTACATTTGAGTGATGGAAAGCTTTATTTCTACAGGGAAAAATAAAAGATGACGGCTAAAAGAAGGACAAAGATGTCAAACAGAACAGGAACATTCACTTGCAGTGCAGGTCTATGATCCTCAGTCAGGCTGTGGTTGAACTGGGCAGCTCCCAGTCTGACTCTGTGACTTTGTGTTCATGTGAAGCAGGAAATGTTGAGATCAGACTGCAGCATCTTCCAGGAAGTCCAGACAGCAACTAATGATTGTTCATCTTTTCAACAGCTCTGCAGGATGGAACCTCTGGTCTCATCAATGTCTTTACAGGAACTGAAGGAGGAGAGGTCGGAGTTACATGCACCTTTAGTTTCTTTAGTAGCAGGAAGTACTTCTGTAAGGGAGAATGTAAACAAGAGAACGTTCTCATAGAAACAACTGGTCTCAGAGCTCAGAGAGACAGATACAGCATTAGAAATGAAGGCAGATCTCCATCAGGACAATATGTTGTTGTCGTCAGGATCTCACAGCTCACCAAGTCTGACTCCGGACTGTACGGATGTGGTTTGGGCAGAACTTTGTCACCAGCTTCATACGTCAAGTTTGAAGTCATTGTTGTAGATGGTGAGTTTCTACTAAAAGTCATGAAAATGTTTCTTTCTTGTCCAAAGAAAAGTTTCACTGACAGCAGCTGATAGATTTTATTTTTCATGTTTTGAACACTAATAAATGCTCATTTCAAACACACAGTTCTGCTCTAAAGTAACTGATAAGATCATTTTATAGGAGTGGCAGAAGCTGACAGATGAAAGTACACAGTTTTAGGTGTGTTGTACAATATTTTCCATACTTTTTCATTTTGACATCAGTGTGACAGTTTCAACAGTTTGTGCTCGTGAAGGAAAGTTTTCATTAATAACTGTGACCATTGATCATCAGCAAAGAGGTAATAAACTGGTGTGTCAGTTGTTCACAAATGGGACAAATACAATAAACTGGATGTAGATCAGTTCAGCCAGCTCTCTCTTCTCTGGTGGCTTGGCTTTAGAAGTGAATGTCATTCTTTGCATTCTGGGCAGGTCCCAGTGTGAGTGGAGATCAGATCTGAAACTATTGATTGTTCCTCTGTTCAACAGCTCTGTTGGATTCTTCTGAAGTAAAAACCCTTCACACAAGAACTGGAGGAAACATCACAGTTCAATGCTCCTTTACTTCCTCTGGAAACAGGAAGTACTTCTGCAAGGACGCATGTGAAGAAGAAGACATTCTTGTTGAAACAACTGGTCCCACAGTTCAGAGAGGCAGATACAGCATCAGATATATACAGGGATCTCAGGCAAGAGGATATCTGCATGTGAGCATCACACAGCTGATCAAGTCTGACTCAGGACGGTACATGTGTGGTCTGGACGAACGTTTTTCACCAGATCCCTACCAGAGCTTTGAGATCAATGTCACAGATGGTGAGTTTCCACTTGAAGTGGAATGAAAATGAAAATGTTTGTGTCTGTGGAGGTCTGAAGAAAGTTTTCACTGAGAGACACACAGGAGCATCTCGGTTCTTTGTATCTGTGTGTGATTGTTTCTTTGTGTTTGTGTTGTTCACAGCTCCGACTCTACCGGCTTTTTCAACATCAGTCCCATCAGCCTCCACTCCAACCACCACACAGAGTTTAACCTCTCTGTCTGCCCAGCAGCAGCCTGAGACACCACCAGCTCCAGGTTCATCCACACTCTGTATTAGTTAGATGAAAGTCTGTTAATGATATTAATCACACGTCGTTGTCCTTCCAGCCCCGATCAAAGCCTCTCGGCCAGCCGAACAGTAAATTGTTAACAGCTAATTTCGTTTTTTTCCCCCTTAGCTGGTTAAGTTGAATGAATTAATACTACATTACCCATGAGCTGTAGTGGATCCCAGGCACAGGCATGAAGTCCGAGTTGGTCTCTTGTCTCTGTTTGTGTTAATGTGTGAATGTACAATAGATCTCCATGTTTTTTCATACAAGTTATTATAGTAAGATGAATCTCCATCACACACGAATGACATGACAAGTCTTCCAAACATCATGCGTCAGTCATTACAGACTTGTACAACCAACCAATCATGAGCTCCGTCTTTTCCTCTCAATGCTCCAATCATGGCTGAGTGAGGACTGGTCGTTAGCCTATATATATAATATTTAACACTTTAATCAGTGAGCTTTAGAGGTGCTGGTAGGTGGAAACATGGTCATAGATATGGATGAAGCCATCATGACATAACTCATTGGTTTGTGGACTTTTGAAGCCTCGAGTTTGGGATTTTGGAAGTCGGCATTTCGTTTTTTAGCACCGCTCACTGCTGGCCATTCAAATGAACGCAGGTTTAAAGCAGTGCTTTACTATGCATAACTTTAAGCATTAATATAATTTAAACGGATGAGTTCTATAAAAATTCACCCCCCTGTATAGTTGTCATGAAGGGGGGAATTATTTACATGAGACCAAATCCGTTTTTTTTGTACGAGGCTGTAAACATGTTTGTTTCTGCTGTAAAGTTGGGTATTTTGACATGGGGGTCTATGGGGATTCACTCACTTTTGGAGCGTCAAGTAGCCATTTAAGGAACTGCAGTTTTTGGCACTTCCACACAGCTTAATTTTTAAACTCCGGAGGTTGCAGAGTGGATATAATACTAGTAAAGTGACTCAAACAGAAACTCCCATTCAAACTGTACATGGAAAAGTCGTACCACACAGGAATAGTTATACTTAAACCGTACACATTCAATATTTTGCACATTCCTCGCAGTTTTAGTTGTATTAATTTATTCATTATCATCTACAAAAGATATATTGCACATATTTAGTAATTTTTTTTTCATATTCTTTACTGTTAATAATACTTACTTAGCACTAGTACTGTAGTACTTTAAATTACTATATTTATGCATACCCTTGCACCTTGCACTACTTGTCTTGTCTGTACTTGTCTGTAATTGTCTGTACTTGTTACGCACCAATACACCACAGCAAATTCCTTGTATGTGAAAACCTACTTGGCAATAAACCCGATTCCGATTCCGATTCCGTATAAATGTTTATGTGTGTATTTGTATTTGCGTGCTCTCTGGGGCCAGTAAAAGACATTAAGTGTCAATGTAAAACAAACTTGTTCTCCTCAAACAGCTGCAGGTGCGTGGCTGTATGTGGGTCTGACTCTGGCCATCATGATTCTCCTGTTGTTGGTGACTGTGTTGATATACTGCAGGAAGAGGTCTTCGCAACCCAAGGGTGAGGCAACAGGAAACACACACACACACACACACACACACACGCAACATGAAACTTTCAATTTCTCATAGAAAAATGAACTTTTCACTGTTTGTTGTGTCTTTGCACGTCAAATTAACCTTTGAAACACACACACCATTCAAAGTGTATTAACTCTCATCAGCATAGTCTACATTTTAAGACGTACTGTTGTGTTTTTCAGAACCTCCTTTGGAAACCGAGTACGCTAATGTCACAAAGGTGAGTTTGAGGAAACCTGAGACATCTGAGCATCATAAGTGCTTGTAAAACTCGCTTATGTCTCCTCCTGTAGAGCAACCAAGCGTACGAGGACACCAGAGAGGACAGACACAGCAGACCTCCTCCTGACCTCTCTTCAGTTTATACTCACGCCAAATACACCAAACCACACAGGCCTGACACCAACGACGACTACAGCTTTTTCACCACAGCCACTTCTCAAAACACAGTAAGGAGGAAAGGTTGTAGGATTTTAGCTTTAGGCTGCATCTTTTAAAAAAACTTGACATGGTAACAGACAGCGTGCTGTAAAACAGTAAAGCACATCCACAAAGCTCCTGTGTTTTTATTACGCCCATAAAACACAAAAGAACTGAAAACACTTGGACACTGGAGCAGCGACAGACTCTTTGTTTTCTGCTTTTCCAGGCTGAAGACGACTCGAGTAGACTCATCTACTCTGAGGTGAATTTTTCCAACCAGACCGCTGGCTCGACCAACAGCGCCCCCCGCGCGGACAACGATAACGTTGTCTATTCTGTGCCCCGGGCGGCAGCGAGCCACGCCGAAGAGGATCCGCCCGTGTACGCCACTGTTTCTTAGCTCCAACGCTGCCACTTCATACTCTTGGTCGCCAACAGAAAGCTGGTTTGAATGAAGTAACTGTGTCAATAATGTGAGATGACATGTGATATGCTGTACAGATGTGCTGCCTCAACAATTTGCTTCCAATTAGAGCTACTTTCACTACTTCTATCTTATTTTAAGGTCATTTTATTATACATTATAAATTATTATATACGTTATTAAAGCGTTACTATAACAGTAAGTTATTTTGGTTAAGGTTAGGACAAATATTTTATGTTTAAGTCAGTATTATTACAGTGAGCTAAAAGATAAATAGTTTTTGGTGAAGTAAGCAGGTTAGCGTATTTTGGTTAAAGGCTCAATTTAACCAAATTGAAAATTATACATAAACAGAAACAAATAAATAAATATGAAACATTATTTCCGATGTGATGTGGTCACCAGTCTGTAGCGTCAGTGGAAGTATTGTCGGGACATTTTCATACATGGACACAATAATACTAATGATACAGACAACAAACCTTTTTAAAGTTATATCCTGGTCATGAAAAGGTATTTCCTTGGGGACATACTAAGAGATTGAGCTTCAGGGTGAAGGCAAATAAATAACTAGTTTATTTTATTCTTATTCTTATTTTGTCTGAAAAGTGAAGCCAATGCGAAGGCATTAAACCTGTACTGTCAGATTTTGTTCACTTGTTTTAAAAGACAAAAAAATAGCTTGATAAGATTGAGATAACATTTGATTTAGAGGAGTAGAGCTGTGTGTTGTGTTTGGATGAGGGACTCCACGAACACACACATGCACAAAGAGACAGGTGCCATATTCACACTGAAGCGGTGGGCAGCAGTTCACAGCGCCCGGGGAGCAATTGGGGGTGCGGTGCCTTGCTCAAGGGCACCTCGCCGTGGCAGGTAGGTGGACTGCCACCCCACCAGCTGTCAGTCCACCAATCTTTGGGGGGGAGAGCGGGGATCGAGCCTCCAACCTTGGGTTATTGGACAACCCTGCTCTACCACTGAGCCACGGCCGCCCCCAGTGTGGTTTGCCATTGAAGAAGAAAGAGAGGCGGCTGCAGACCACCAGAGCCTCACACTTGTTTTTAGCGAGTACGCTCAGACTATGTCCTTGTATTTACACCATTTTATCTTTAGTATCTATCTTTCAGTGGTAAACTGCAGCAGATGTGTGCTCATCAGGGGATGGTGTGTTGTCACATATCTTATGCGAGTCTTGCTCCATCCGCCTCTGTCTTACATGTTGTTGTTTACAGCCTTGAGTCACTTGTAGTTCCTTATAATCATCACAGAAATAACGCACATTTTGGCCATTTTCGGTTCACTTTTTTGTTTGGATCCAGGCTTTGTCATGTGGCCTGAAACCAACCTTTTCTGTTCTTTTATTTTCTTTCTTGCAGTGGCCGATTACAGGAAAGAGTGTCGACATGTCCTCAGAAATGTATTTCCAAACTAACTGACAGCTTTTCTTGAGTTTTACTTTTGATTCTGGTAAAGTCTGAAGTTTAATGTCCTTCAGTTTGTGTGTCACATTTAAAGGGAACTCACATATGAGTCGACAGAGTTGGAAAATTATCAGAGCAACACCCTGTTTTTGTCAAAAGTTGATCTGTACAAAGCAGCTTCATATATGGACTGTTAAATTAGATCGGACACAAGTGACCTATTGCCTTTAAGAAACAGGAACCAGGCCTGTTTGTGACCATATTTCACGTCACAAGCTTTGCTTATTTCGAGGAAAAAGTCCTCAGACTGTATGTTTAAATTTGGACATTTAATGGCCTCATATTCAGCATTTTTCTCACATTCTGATATTATGAGTATTTTCAGGTTACTTCCTATTTTATGGTTATAATATTTACTGTAAGTTGCAGAAGTTGGAGTACAGTATTTTCCATATTCTCTTGTGTTTTATGTCCATAATGTCATTCGAACACCAGCAGTAGTATGAGTAGGAGTAGTCACTGGATGGCTCCAGCAGGGAGCAGGTAGTGCTGTTGAGCTACATTAGGGGACCACTCTCTTCCTCCTTCATCACACACTACTTCAAGAAAGTCTGTGTCTGTGAATGGTTCATGCAAATACTCCCCTTTTCAGGGACTTTACACATACAATGTTCTGTTTATGTTCAAATATGAATAGCACAGTGGAGCCCTGTTAATGATCAACAGCCTGCACCACGGCTGAAAGCTGAAGCTGATGTTGGAGTGCGTGAGGATGCAGTAACACCAGTGGCCACCAGATGATGGCTCCTTCTAACATGTGTCTCTGTTAATATTTACTATTATGATATTAAAACCGAAATTTACAGTGAAGCGTAAGTTAGAGCGTCTTTATCTTCCATAATGTGACAAATTCAAAGTGAAACACAACATGTGGGAGAGCAGAGGACTGCTGGTCTCCATCCTCACCTCCCTCACCTGCACTGTTAGATCAGGAGGTGGAGGCTGAGGGAGAATAGAAGTAAATTACACCTCAACCACATTCTTATGGAAATGGACATCCAAACATACCATTTACTCACAAAATGGGGAATAAGTTGTGTTTTTTTAGTTATTTATTTAATTTGTGCAAACAAGATATTAGATCTATATGGAGCTGTAGCTAAGAAATAAAAAAGTAGTTGAGTAAAACAAATCTTGGGTTTCGAGGCTTTGTTGGTCATGTGTATATAAATAGACAAAAAATAAAATAAAAGCTTCAAGTAGCAAATAAGACAAAAAAGTTATGAAAGTATTATTGGAGCAAAAAAACTGAGCACCCTGTTCTACAGATCAAAAAATGACAGAAAAGTGCAGTTTTTTTTAAGTTCTACGCGTTCTCACTTCTGCACCACGCATCTCAGTGAAAAGTGGAGCAGAAGTGATTGGTGTACCCGCAGAGCCACGGCCGGCCGCCCACAGCCCCAGGCTCTGACACCAACTCCACGTCAGTCAGACGCGTGATGTGGCGCTCAGGCTTCAGGATGCAAACAGCGTCTGACGTCTGACTGTCGGAAAAGTCTCTACACTTTTTGTGTAGAGAATCTATGTTAGCTGCTCATCTTCCAGGGGTCCGTAAATACACAAAATATACATGGGACAAGATCTATATATTGAAAAATAACAAAGGATAAAATACAACAAAATTATAAGATTTATCATCATGCACAAGTTAAATAGCTGCCTAGCATCATGTACTTGCTTTAGTATTGCATTATTAGAAAATATGATGATTTTATTGATAACTTGGTAAATACTTGATTATATTAAATCATTGAACATGACAACACTGACACTGTGTGAGCGTGTGATTTAATCCATCAGCAAGAAACCATCAGTTTGAGTTTCTGCAGGTGCAGCCGCCCAGCTGATGATGAAATAGCCCAGCAGCATCTTCTCACCACCGTGAAAATCCACAGTAAATTTAATGGAGCTCTGTTGTTCAGCCACCGTACAAGCTGGACCCTTGAGGCACAGCAACAGAATCCAGGTCTGGATCCAAACAGTATCACGTGTGTTGAGTGTGTGTGAGTGTAGAGTAGGTTTGGTCTGGATCCATGCTGGCTGGATCGAGGCTCTGGTAGGTGGAGTCTTCACATGTGGACGCTGGAGAACAGTTCTCATAGAGGTTGATCTGAAAACAAAGAAACACACAGATATTATATGAATGAAAGTTTAACTGGAGAAAGACTCCTGAAATTTGAAGATACACGATCTTCTAGAGAGAAGACGTCTCACTCTGTTGGAGTTGGAGTGTTACAGAGTGGAGCCTCTTCCCTCACAGAATATCTTTCAGACACCAGTATGCAGAGAGCGATTTAACCCCAAATGATTTTTCATATTCACGCTCTAATTTTCACTCCTATACGCAGTTAAAAGCTGCACTGTAGGCTGTCTTAAAGGAGAGCAGCAGGCTGAGCTGGACAAAACACAGCAGAGTAAAGAAAGGATCAGCATGTGAGCTGGTTTATTTTAGCCGATATCCATCCTAAATATCCCTGGATCGGCCCTGATACCGATACGTAGGATTGTCATCTCTGATGATTATCGGGGGGCTGGTAGCCAACAGAGAGAGTAAACAAAGCTTTATAGAAAATCACCTCTAGGTTCATGCCGTCAGAGTTTCCTCCGGTCTGCAAACCTGTGGAACACACAAAGTATTATTTAAAGTGCAGATGAGGTTGGAAGGTCACCCTAATACTTCTAAACTGCTGTTTGACCCCCCTGAAATGTAACTCCTTCCACCTTCCCAGCTTCCTGGTGTATCAGCGTTTCATTTTTATGTGAATTTTCTGTTTCTTTGACATGTGTTCATGTTCATTAAATGATTACTTGCAGAGCACTTTCAAACTTAAATGTGTAGTGTTGCAATAAGTGACGTGAGGGTCAAGAGCGAGAAATGGGAAGTTTCAGATGTTTGTGTTACTGTGTAAGTTTTGCACCATCAGGTTTGAAGTTCCTGCGAATACAGAACATCATCAGCGCCAGCCCTGCGATGATGACGATGGTGACAGGAATTGCGACCAAATACAGCAGCACACCTGTGTGAGGTTGAAGAGAAGAAAGTTTTTTTTCACAGACGCTTCCTTGTTGAGGATGACTAAACATATTGTAGTTCATGCAAAGCTGTCAAACTAATAGTAACTCCTGAATAACTTTAATGATCTAAACAAAATATGCAAATACAAAAAACAAAAGAATATAGGTTACATAAATACACACATTTATGTATTTAAATTGTAGAAGAATCTTTTCTGTTTTCTGAATCTGTTGAAGAAGACTTCAGTCCTCAAAGAAAAGACGTAAGAAGAAGTAAAAAAACAGTAGTTGTGATGAGCTTTCATGCAGCTTGGAGACGCAAAAACACATAGAAAATTATGCTTGAGGTTGGCTTTGAACCACCAATGTTATGTTCCTGCACATTAGACTGACAAAAAAAACTTTTATTTCTAAGAATCGCAGGAGAAATAATTAAAATGGAGGGCCTTAACATTAAGCTGTCGTTTTTTTTAGCAATAACTGTGTCCTTAGCACTATGGCAACAATAGAAAACGTTGCAGAAATCGTGATGACTTACAAACTAAAGATCATGAACAGTCACTGAAAGAAGATTATGAAATGTTATCAAAATGCATTTTAATGCCAAAACTATCTTGAAATATTGCATTTTCCACGGAGATTAAAAGGGATGTCTCCCATTTTTTTGTGTTTACGGAAAGAAACTTGGCAGTCACGTGTGAAGAGCCGTCTCTGCATGTCTTCTTGTATTCGTATCGATGATCAACCATTGAAAGGTGATAACAGACCTCTGAACCTACCAGTAGGTGTAGCAGGTCCCTTCTAACCCATATCTATGAGACTAATAACCACTGAAGACGCCCATTCAATCCAGTGGTAACATTTGATACGGGTGAAACAATGAGGATCTATTGTACATTAACACATACACATGCATACAGAGACAACAGACAAACTCTCATTTCACAGCTCTGAATGGGATCTTCTCCATAGCCACTGAAGCTCATGGGTAATGTAGTGTTTATCCTTCCACTTAACCAGCTGAGGGGCAACAAACATCTTTTTCAGGAAGAAATTAACTAAACTGTCACCTGGCTGAGAGGCTTTGATCGGGGCTGGAGGGACAACGACATGTGATTAATATCATTAATAGACTTTCATCTAACAAATACAGAGTGTGGATGAACCTGGAGCTGGTGGTGTCTCAGGCTGCTGCTGGGCAGACAGAGAGGTTAAACTCTGTGTGGTGGTTGGAGTGGAGGCTGATGGGACTGATGTTGAAAAAGCCGCTAGAATCTGAGCTGTAAACAACACAAACACAAAGAAATAATCACACACAGATACAAAGAACCGAGATGCTCCTGTGTGTCTCTCAGTGAAAACTTTCTTCAGACCTCCACAGACACAAACATTTTCATTTTCATTCCACTTCAAGTGGAAACTCACCATCTGTGACACTGATCTCAAAGCTCTGGTAGGGATCTGGTGATAAACGTTTGTCCAGACCACACATGTACCGTCCTGAGTCAGACTTGATCAGCTGTGTGATGCTCACATACAGATATCCTCCTGCCTGAGATTCCTGTATATATCTGATGCTGTATCTGCCTCTCTGAACTGTGGGACCAGTTGTTTCAACAAGAATGTCTTCTTCTTCACATGCGTCCTTGCAGAAGTACTTTCTGTTTCCAGAGGAAGTAAAGGAGCATTCAACTGTGATGTTTCCTCCAGTTCTTGTGTGAAGGGTTTTTACTTCAGAAGAATCCAACAGAGCTGTTGAACAGAGGAACAATCAATAGTTTCAGATCTGATCTCCACTCACACTGGGACCTGCCCAGTTCAGCCACAGTCTGTGATTGGTGGTTGTGGTGCAACATGTGGATTTAGATTATTTCAAAGACTTAACTCATCATAATCTCACATTCTGCACACAGCTGGATTTGATTTCATTACATTAGATTTGATTCTTTAATGAAACAATCAGCTTTAAGTTGTAAAAAGTAACTGATTCAGTTGATTCTAATAAAATATTTGAACTTTATTCCTAAATTCTGTTGCAAAGAATGACATTCACTTCTAAAGCGCAGCCACCAACCACAACAGCTCAGTTTGTCTTTAACGTTTTTAATCTACTACTTATTTCATACTTTTCATCAGAACACAGAGCTGGCTGAACTAATTTACATCCAGTTTATTGTATTTGTCCCATTTGTGAACAACTGACACACCAGTTTATTACCTCTTTGCTGATGATCAATGGTCACAGCTATTAATGAAAACTTTCCTTCACGAGCACAAACTGTTGAAACTGTCACACTGATGTCAAAATGAAAAAGTATGGAAAATATTGTACAACACACCTAAAACTGTGTACTTTCATCTGTCAGCTTCTGCCACTCCTATAAAATGATCTTATCAGTTACTTTAGAGCAGAACTGTGTGTTTGAAATGAGCATTTATTAGTGTTCAAAACATGAAAAATGAAATCTATCAGCTGCTGTCAGTGAAAATTTTCTTTGGACAAGAAAGAAACATTTTCATGACTTTTAGTAGAAACTCACCATCTACAACAATGACTTCAAACTCGACGTATGAAGCTGGTGACAAAGTTCTGCCCAAACCACATGTGTACAGTCCAGAGTCAGACTTGGTGAGCTGTGAGATCCTGACGACAACAAAATATTGTCCTGATGGAGATCTGCCTTCATATTCAATGCTGTATCTGTCTCTCTGAGCTCTGAGACCAGTTGTTTCTATGAGAACGTTCTCTTGTTTACATTCTCCCTTACAGAAGTACATCCTGCTTCTAAAGATAATAAAGGAGCATCTAACTCCGACCTCTCCTCCTTCAGTTCCTGTAAAGACATTGATGAGACCAGAAGTTCCATCCTGCAGAGCTGTTGAAAAGATGAACAATCATTAGTTGCTGTCTGGACTTCCTGGAAGATGCTGCAGTCTGATCTCAACATTTCCTGCTTCACATGAACACAAAGTCACAGAGTCAGACTGGGAGCTGCCCAGTTCAACCACAGCCTGACTGAGGATCATAGACCTGCACTGCAAGTGAATGTTCCTGTTCTGTTTGACATCATTGTCCTTCTTTTAGCCGTCATCTTTTATTTTTCCCTGTAGAAATAAAGCTTTCCATCACTCAAATGTAAACTGTGGAAAGTGGAAATATTTTTTAGTTTTCTGCTAATGTTTTGGTCTTTTCTTTTCTCTCTCTCTCCTCTTTTCCTTCTTCCTTTTCTTTTCATTCAACAGTGACCACGTTTACATGCACAAGCTTTTCTTCAGAGTTTCTATCAGAGTGGAAAACTGTCTGTAACACACGTATCACAGCTCAACATATAGACGAACAAACAGTAACGGAGCACCAACAGAACAGGGAACTGTCAAATACTAAAGTCAAATAAATGTATCGCTGAACTTTGAGGTTTAAAAAACATGTCACAAACCACAAGAGCTGAGTGAGACTTTCAACATCATCTTGTGTTACACTCTTCTTCCCATTTATCAGGAGAAAGAACTGATCCACATTCAGTCACTCTCCAGCTTTTCCAGTATTTCTCAGATGTAAACAGTAGTCAGTAGGTTGCATTTTATGAAAACAGCCTGAATCAATATCGTCTAAATCAATTTTAATTCATCCAACTTTTGTCTTTTCTGCTCTAACAGTGTAATCAGAATGATTTAAGGGAACCTGCACATCAACAAAAGCTGTTATTGCCACACCACTCTGTGGGTTTCAGAGGCTGGTGGCTTGGCTGTGACCTGCAGGTTTCTACCAGTCTGTGTGATGTGATATCTTTTATCTATTTGTAAAGTCTTCTACATACAGGAAGTATTTCTAATTCTGTAAAGCTACAACAAACTCCACTGACAGTCAGGGTGAAGCAACAAAACACAAACTCTGTAAAAATACAACAGAAAGCAACAACGTTCCTGGTTCCAGCTTCTCAAACTGCAGGATTCAACCCTGTTCTTTGTCATATGTGATACTAACCTTAACTTTTTGGGTTTCAGACTGGTGGTGAAAACAGATGAAAGAAATTATATTTTGAAATGAAAAAAGAACAGAAGGATATTTGCAGACTGCTGGAACAGAACAGAACTTGTTTCTGGGCATTTCTGAAGTTTCTTTTTTCAGTTTTTAATAACTGGAAGTAGTCGGGGAAGTTTGTGTCGATCATTTTCCTTCCTGATATCCACTTTATTTTGAGTAAGCAACAAATACTTGTAATGAACTTAAAATAATATTATTCATTCACTATGTTAAAGGATACGTCCACATGTTTCAAGCCTGTCCTGAGACAATACTCACAAGCTCATATGTACATTGAGAGTTTTTGTTCTCTTAATTGTTTCTTTTGTCCTGCTGACTACAAACTGATCCCTTATCAAAGCAATGTCAGACTGCTGAAGCCTCGTATTACCTTCAGATAAAGTGTAGAGGTCACTGTGAATTTTCTGCCCCATCACTTACTCTGAGGGACCTCCCTCCTCGAGGATGATACCTGACTCTGATCATCATGTTTAACCACATAGAGCGCTCGTGACAAACTGTCACAGCACTGACAGAGGGACAGAAATACAAAGTGAATGTACTCACAGAGGAAGAAGAAGCAGATGAAAGTGTGAAGGACTTTCATGTTGAGGCTCTGGTGGTTTAACGCTGCCTCTCTTCCTTCTTCAATGGCAAACCAGGAACTTTCTCACTTCTCTAAATGATGGAGTCCCTCCTCCAAACTCAACACACAGCTCCTCTCTCCTCCCCTTTCCATCAGTCTTTGTTTCTACTGCTGCTCTCTATGTACGACAAATACCACATGTGGTCAAATAAAAATATCAGTTGTTAATTTACACATACAACTAATTCTGATCTTGCTTTTCTGTTTTTAAACATCTTAAAATATACGTCATGAGTCCTGGTAACAGTGACACACACACACTCAGTGTTCAACGGAGTCGCGAATGACAACTGGTACCACTTGGTTTCTTGTAAGATAAACTTGTAACTGTTCGGATGTTGGTGTCACCCACTCCTGGTTAAGTATACCTCACTCTAGGTGCAGGTGAACCCAAGTCACTGAGTCCTGTAACCTCAAACAGAACACAAGCAACGCATGTCAATCCATTCAACTGTAAACCTTTTCATTGTGGTCATGAACACCAAACAATGCATTTGGCTTCTAGAGCTGAAATGATTATTCAATTAATCGAGCAGTCGGCTAACAGAAATATAGCCAAGTAAGACATACAAGGGATTTGCTGTGGTGTATTGGAGCATAACAATAAACGTAAACGTAAAGTCAGGTAAAAGAAACAACTACTGCAAAGTCACGAAACATAAATTTAAAATACAGAATATTGAAAAATATTATTATAAATATGTGCAATATATCTTTTTTTTAATGAAACAGACTGTACAGTTTGTGCAGAATGTGTAAAGGTTAACAGTATGAAGATATGATCACTGTGCAAACATCCACATTTATGGCAACATTCTTGAGATATCATCATCAGAATTTATCCCTCTCTTTTTCATAACAAAACCACAAATTTTCAATTATACAAACATTATTTTGGTTAATGTTTTTTAAGAATATTTTTTGCTGAAGTTAGTGTTAGGTATTCTAGTTAAAGTTGGAGTTCCCAGTGTCAGTATTAGTCAAGATGATCCACAACCAAAGTATGAGCTGCAGTCTGAAGCCCCTCATTCACTTCCTTCTGCTAAACTAAAGCTTAACTAAAGCAGATAAATACAATCAAAAGTACAATATTTAATTCAGAAAGGAGGTGGAGTAGGGTTATAAAGTAGCAGAACATGGAAATACTCAAGTAAAGTACCTCAAATATATGGGTAAATGTACTTCCACCACTGATAATTACAAGATAAGGTCTCCAATTTGTTTATTTGGTGAATGCAATGAGCAACACAAAGGTCTGTCCAAAGAGATACAAATTTAATTCGATTAATTAATTAAATTTTCCTGTCATGCTCTGGTGGTTAGAGTATCTACAGATTTCCAATTATGCAGAAGGAACTGCTGTTCAGAGGGAGTCCTGTAGGTGGAGACATTAACCCACAGAGATACAAACACATTGTGTGTGTGGGTGTGTGTGTGTTGCTGTGTGTGTGCTTCTGTCTTGGCCCAGTTTGATTTTTACACTCTTCAGTTCCTCCAATAATCACGTCACTGTCAAACAGCTGGCAGCTCACATTAGTTGACTCTCTGTCGATAATGAATGGGAATGAATGTTGCACGCTGAGTTTGTTTAAATTCTTAAACGTGATTCCAGAAAGTGTTTCCTACAAGAGATTTTACCAATATTTCATCAGTGCATCATGAGGCAGAATCACTCCCCCCTCCCTCACTGAGCAGGTATTGATAGGTCACTGTTTGTATTGATTTAAAGCAAGGATCATCTGTGAATGACATGCAGGGACACATGCAGGGTTGGAACAGAAGAACCAAAGTTTGAGTGTAGAAGTAAGGATTTTGTGATTTTTCTGTATCTAAAGAGAGAGTTGATGCTCTGGATATGTGCATGTTGTGTGTGGTCAGCTGCTTCTTGCTTTGGTCAGTCCACCACTCTGGTCCAGGCTGAATTATCTCAGCATCTACTGGATAGATTCCCATGAAACCTTGTACAGACATCTGCAGTGCAAAAATAGCAAATAAACGTATTTCCCATAATGTCAAACTATTCCTTTAAGTTTGGGGCATAAAAGTTGGCAGTTTTAATGCTTAACTTTAGGGTTAAGAGTTGAGTTAGGAGTGTTTTTATATTACCATAAATATTAAGGCTCTTTATATTAGATCAGGATTAAACTTTAGGTTACACTAAGGGTAAAAAGTAGTTTGTTATTAAATCTATGATTAACGTGGACTGAATTTAAATTAGTTGCTGTTAGTCAGGGATCAAGTTCGGGTTAAGCATTAGGAAATGAATAAAAGTACGAGGATGTGTGTGCAGCAGTGTGTGTTTTACAACACAAGAATAAAGGCAGCAGAATTCATAAGCCTAATGGGTCTAATTGCCTTACAGAATTTATTGATGTGTAATTAAATAAAACTGTTAACCCTCATACAGCTCTACATCTCTTCCTCCATCAGTGCTGCTCCTTCTGTCCTCCTCCTCTCTTTTTAACTCTTCGTTCAATCCCCTCGTCCTCTCAGACCCCCGCACACTTAAGATGATGGAGATGACAGGTTGTCTTCATCTGTGCAAAGTGTGTGTGTGTGTGTGTGTATGTGTGTGTGTGTGTGTGTGTATGTGTGTGTGTGTGTATGTGTGTGTGTGTGTGCTGCAGTTCCTTGGTGTTCTGTATTCCAGTCAGAGAGGCTGAGTCACACTTACGGTAAACAGTATCCATATGGAAATTGTGTGTGTGTGTACTTGTAAATCCTTCAAAGTGAGGACCGAAACAAATCTTTAACCAACAGAGTGAGGACATTTTGACTGGTCCTCACAAAGTCAAAGGGTTTTTTGAGGGTTAAGACTTGGTTTTAAGGTTCAGGTTAGAATTAGGTTTAGGTTTAGGGTTGGGGTTAGACATTTAGTTGTGATGGTTAATGGTTAGGGTAAGGGGCTGGGGAATGAATTATGTCAGGGAGGGTCCTCACTAGTATAGAAGTACAAGGATGCATGCGTGTGTGTGTGTGTGATGACATGTCCCAGACAATGCCAGACATGAGACAAGGACATACGAGATGAGGGAGAAAGATCCTCATCTGTTGTATTGATCACTGCATCTTAACCCCCCCCCCACACACACACACACACACACACACACACACACCCACCCCCACACACACACACACACAGGTTAAGTGAATTAGGCCTTAAGTGAGGGAAGACGTGGAGATGGAGGAGGAGGGTGGAGGCAGAGGGAAGGTATGGGAGGAGGAAGACAAACACAACCTGCAGGAGGTTGAGGAGATAATGGAACTGCTGTCTGCTGGAGAGGAAACTCAATTTACTGAGCAGGAGATCAGAAGATGAAAATGAAAGAGAGGCAGGAAGACGTGAAAATAACCTGGTTTTTGTCTGAAGGCCACAGTGTCTGGTACTTTCCCCAAACCATTTTCACTATTCATTATTGCATTCTTTAATGCACATGTGAGCCTACAGTAGCAGCTATGGTGCAGATTTACAATTGTTTGACTGCTGCTTTGTGTTATTTTAATAAAGGAGGGACTTCAGAGGAAAATGGTGCGAAATAACACACATACACATACACACACACACACACACAAACTGGTCACTGTTACAGTGCTCCAGCCGTTTGTACCTTCCTGCCAAAGAAAAACCCTTAAACACAGGCACTCTCTCTGTCCATCTGTCCTCTCTCACACATTTGTCTTTCTTTTTCTATTTCCCTCTCTCTCTCACACACACACACACACACACAGGAAGAGCGGGGGTGTTTTGGCTGCCTGCTCTGTTTGGCAGATAACAAAATGCCACACTAGTGTCACTGGCCTTTATAGTCTGGGTACGAGAGAACAGAATCTCCATTTTAGTGACGGAGTCTGAGGAAGAGGAGGAGGAGGCAGGCGGGAAGCACACACAGAGTGACAGAGGGTTGTGACGGAGGCTGATGTGTCAGAAGATGTGGGCTGATGTCTGAGAGCAGCGATGGAAACTGATCTGAAGTGACTTCACGCGCCTTTCAGTCCGTCAAACAGAGCTCACCTTTTTTGGCCTCCATGTTTGAAAAGACCGCAGCAAAAGTGCCCTCTCGGATGCCCCCGTGGTAGATAAAACATGATGAAGTGCCCTCTAGGGAGCCCTTTGAGTGGAGAACACGCCCCACATGCTAGAAAACGAGGTGGCCTCTACGTGCCTCTATATGTTAAAATCTTTAATAGTTCCCTTTGTGTCATTACTACAGAGGTGTAGCACTTCTACTTTACATCTGAGTCCGCCACTGGTCATTAGATTCAAAATGAAACAAAAACATGTTTTCCAGAAAATTTGCCATAAAAGATGTTTTATTGCATGGAATTCGAATCTGCATGAATCAATATTCTTTGAATTTAACATTGAATAGAATGAGAGTGTGTGTGTGTGTGTGTGTGTGTGTGTGTGTAGCACACAACAGCCTTATCATCCCACTCTGCTGCTTTTTAGCCTATTTTAGTTCATTGTTTTGTCTAACAGCTCTCATTAACCCTGTTGCCAGCAGCAGCAGTTTTCAATGAACACACCCTGCCGAGGCCACTGACAGAGTGACAGAGCAGAAAGTTTGACATCCTGCAGCTGAAAGATATTTTGTCTCAGGAGACGGTGGAGACGGCAACAGAGCTAAAAGGAGAGTGAATATTGGAGTAAAAGCACTCTTGCTATGTGTTTGTTTTGGAGGCTTCCTTACACTGTGGCTATTTGCTGCTGATAAACACGGGTTAAGATGGCCGCCCATGGAGCGTTTCCCCAACGACGCAGCCCTCCACCTCCTCAAATTCCTTTTAGAGTAAAAAGAAAAAGAGCGATTGACAGTCGATGCGGCAAATTTAACGTGTGTGTTTTCAATGAGCTGTGGTATATTTGCATGGTTTTCACCTGCAATATCTTTTTGTTTTAATTATAGTAAGCAGGGCGAGCTTTGCAGATGGTTTCCTGTAATATTCTGTAGTGTCCTTTGGTAATTTGTCTGTACTGAGCCGCTGTGGCAGGAAGGTTTGCACTGGATTCACACAGCGTCTCCAGCATGAACTAAATAAAGCTTGAATGTAGTTTTCAACCAACAGCGGCTCTTAAAAAGTGTGGTATATAGTGTATTCATAGCCAGTATACAATGTAGTTATCTCACTGGCTAAGGCACAGCCTGAAACTCTGCCTTCCTGTCATATAGTTTCGCTGACCTAACGCCATGTGATGCCGTCGGGATGTGATTTACAAAGTTGCAAGGGCATCACAAAAGACAGTAAGTGTAACTGCAATGCTATGATTTAATTGGATAAATATATTGCATACATAAATTTGTTTTTTTAGCAAGAAAACTTGCGCGAGGATCATGATGCAGGAAGTGCAGCAGCCTGTGTGTATTAATCAAGATTTTAAGCAAATATACACTACAGAATTGTATTGTTTAAAAAAATTCTGTTGACAGAGTAGATGCATGATTACATAAAAACAATAACTGCATTTTGAAAGGATTTTGCACATACCAAGAAAAACAATTAGCACAAGTCCTACATTTGTTTTTTAATTACTTATTCAAAGTGATCCGTACCGTTTTTACCAGCTAGTTAAATGTAGTTTTTCATTCACTGATGTTCTTCCAACCAGCTGGCCACCAGTAAGACAAGAAAACCAGAACAGAGAGAGGGATGGAAAGAGGTAAAAATAGAGGAGGAGGTGGGGTAGCATGGAGGTAAAGAAGAGGGGAGGGGCAGGAGGTACCAGGGGAATACAGAGAGAGAGAGAGAGAGAGAGAGAGAGAGAGGCTGCAATGAAAGAAGCTGATGTCATCTCTGTGAAGCAGCCAATCAGAGAGCAGCAGGGAGGGAAGGAGGGCGGGAGGAGAGGCAGAGCTCAGAAGGGTGTGTTTTATGTACCACTGCAGCATCAGTGCAAAAAAGACATGAGAAAAGGAAAGGCACGACTCGGTTGACAGGACAGAAAAAAATAAAGACAGAAGAAGAAGAAGAGAGAGGACAGCGTGGCGAGGAGACAAAGGGATAAAAGAAAAGTGGAGACGTGGGGGAGAGACGCAACACCTGCAGAGGTAAGATGACAACAAAAGCATCCCACCATGCTGCTTGTGTCTGGGTTTCCATGCATGAATGTGTGTGTGCGTCTATATGGAGGCGTGTGTGTGTGTGTGTGTGTGTGTGTGTGTGTGTGTGTGTGTCAGTAGGCCGGAGGCTGCGTTGATGTCTTACATAATACGACGGCAGGTACGAACAACTGTGCTGGGTGTGCACTGAGATATGTGTGTGTATGTGTGTGTGGGTGTTTACTTCCCCTTCTGTCTACTTTCGCTGTCTGCACCATTTGACTTAAAAATACATGAAATGACCATGTGTGGACACACAGGCTCTGTGTGGGTAAATCAGTCTTCAGGGAGTGTCTGACTGACTTGATTCAGCTTTTTTAATATCTGATATGTCATCTGCAGCAGCCTGTTTTTATTAATATTAAATGAAAAGCTGCACTATACAACATTATAGTGTTCAATTATTCACGGCTGGTTTGTAGATTACTTCCTCTCATGCTGAAACTCTCAGGGCAGACTTTCTTTCTTTTCCATCCTCCGTGAGAGCGGAGTGCCACAGGGCTTCGACTTGGACCTCCTCACCTGTCTTAAGCTTTTATGATTTAATGTAGGGCTGCAACTAACAATTATTTTCATTATCCATTAACAGTTTTGGCTATTAAATGTCAAAAATTTTCTATGACTTGATTTGTCCGACCAACAACATATTCAGTTTACTATCATATAAGACAAAGAAAAGTACAAAATCTTCACATTTAAGAAGTTGGAACCAGCAAATGTTTTGCGTTTTTGCTTAAACAATGGTTAAAAGGATTATTCAATTTTCAGAAAAGGTTGCTGATTCATTTTCTGTCAATCGACTGATCTTCGCTGCTCTAATTTGATAAAGTTTTTCCCTGTAAAGGCAGAAAAACCTTCAAAGAGGATTCATTTCACTTTGTCTCTTTTACTCCCTGCTGTGTTCGTCCCTCTCATACTTTTCACCAGGTTTCTGTTTGCCTGTTTACCCTCGAATTCCTCTTTTCAGTCGTGGCAACATCATTTAAGCCACACACACACACACACACACACACACACACCTCTGTCTCCCCTTCTGCCGTTTGCATTGTGGGGTTTTCTCTCTTTGGCAGCAGATCGCCTCAAATTAGGCCAAAACCTGAGAGGAGGATAAACCAAATCAGAAGACGAGGAGAAGGAAAATTGATGAGCAGGGGGACAGAATGGAGGAGATATTACTGAGTGACAGACGAAAGTCGAGGTTTGTCAAAGGGGAGGAGGGGAGATTCAGCCCAGAAGAGAAGGAATCCAAAAAGAGCCGCAAGAAAACTAGAGAGAAAGAGATGATGGGGACGAAGAGAGAGAGATGAAAAGAAAGTCTGGACTGGGAATAGGATGAAAGAGGTAGAGGAGGATGAGGAGGAGGAGGAGGGAAAGTTAGGATCGACTGGCGTAGGAGGATTTTTCAGCCCAATTTCTTTCCTCCTTGCCTCCTCTCCTGCTTGGCAGTAGTCGAGTTGACTGAAACCATCTGGTGGGATACTTTACAACCTCCAGACTGGCCAACGGGAGGACACACATGCAGATTAAACCACTGAATTCATAGTAATTCTTTAAGCAATGAGTCCTTGATTTTACACAGAGGTGGACAAAAGCTGAAAGCAAAGGAGGTGACAGAAGACACAAAAGCTGGCTTTGTCAATGAAGCCAATGTTAGTTATATCAGATGGCTGATGAGAGAATCCTGTAAAAAGGTCTTAAATGTGCATATTTATGGATAAGTCCGTGATGTTGTGCTGAAAAACTGAAAGATGAAGTCAACATCTTCACCCGTTGATGTAGAAGACATGGAAATAACACAGTAGTCCGGCGGCTACATTTTTGCTTCATTGTTTGTAATTAAAAACACTTTATTTAACTCTTAACGTAAAACAACACAAGACTTTGATGATGAGAACTAATCGATGAGTTTGGCGAACGCTATCTGAGGCAAGAAGTTTGGCCGGTGGTTGTTAGAGTGTGAACTTCCCCCGATGACACTAAAAGCGAGACAGATTCACTAAGTTTAGCCTAAAGTCGGTCCGGGTCCAACACAGTGTAGTGCCAGTCATGAACAGGGATCGCTGCAACGTAACCGGTGAGGCCACAAAATAATGCAGTCAGCTCATGTGTTCCCTCCCGCTGGAGCCATGTTAGATGCCAGTTCATGTTAGAGCGGACAAACTCACTGCTGTTGTGTTTTTGGTTTGAAGAGGCTAAAAGAAAGACATCGGCCTTCAAACTCTTAATTATAAGGTATCTAAAATCTGCAAACGTTGAAGACATGATTGCTTGAATGATGCTGTTCATTGGACTACATGGAATATACAGTAGGCTAAACTGGAAGAAAAAAACAGCAATAATGTAGGAACAAATACTCGTCTACTTTCAGAGTTTAATGCATTCTATCAGCAAAATGAGTGGGATGGTTTTTTGACAAATCATACTGAACAAACCAACCAACACATGATTCACATTTAAATCATCAATACAGTAACATTTGAGTTTTTTGATGATTCATTGCAGTGAAATGTTTTAAGTCCAGGAGACTTTTCCCATCAGAAATATAAAGTGATTATTGTTTTCCCCGTGGCAATCTGTTTCATAGAAAATGTAACAATTTTTCAAACAAATAGGGATCAGTTAAGATGTGTCCCCAGCTGTGTCTGTACTTGTATTTTACTAAGTCGGAGTGCTTCTTTCTGTCTGACTGTGTTAGTGTCACGCTGTACCTGGTGAGCAGACAGACAGACTGTCTGACCTCCTGGAAGCGTCTAGATTTGTACGATAGTCTGCGGAGGGAAAGGACAACAGGAGTTTCTCTCGTCCTGGCAGGTCTATAAAGCCAATAAAAGTCCCAGGAGGAAGGTTGAGGATGCAGTTTGGAGCCCGACTAAAAGGTCTGAGCTGCAGGACTGCGGGTCAGAGGGAAGTCTGGGCCAAGAAAATGAGATTAGTCTGACTTTTGCTCTTTCTCGGTTCCTCTCTATCTCTGATTCCGACTTCCTCTGAGTCTCTCATTGTGCTTTTTCTCATCCATCTTCATCCATCGCTCTCACGCCCCCGCTCCCTCCCCTCTGATCCATCTTTCCTCTCTTTTGGCCTTTCTTTCTATTTCTTTCCCCTTGTTTTTGCATTTCTCCTCCACAGAATGAGGCCTTTGTGTTGAGAAATGGGAGGAATGCCCCTTATTCTATTTTCCCCCTCTTCTTCTTCTTCTTCTTCTTCTTCTTCTTCTTCTTCCTCTTCTTCATGTTTTCCTCGTAGCTCGTCTTCCTTATGTCTTCTCCTTCTGTGTGTGTGTGTGTGTGTGTGTGTGTGTGTGTGGTGGGGTGGGGGTGCATCCATTAGCTCGGATTAGAGACTGTAGGAGGGTCTTAACAGCCCCTCTGTGTTTGGGGTTTTAATCTCCTCAGAAACAGCTAATCTAACTTCAATAGCTTAAACATGTACAGTGCACACATGTGCGAACACACACACACACACACACACACACACACACACACTTCCTCCTGCAAATATGTGACTTGTGTCTGTTTTTCTGGCCAGTGTGGTTAAACCAGGACAAGAGTCCATTGATGGGGCGACCACAAACACAGAGGACACTTTATCAGCCAAATATCTGATCAACAATATCATCAGTCACTCGAATGACAAATAAGCACATGGTGCACAATATATCCGAGCACGACATAAAGGGCAGCGACCGCTGACTGATACATGACATAAATCTGACTCATACCACCAGAGAGTTTTCACAGACTGGGACAAAGTTGCGATCAATGGGAATCTTTCAGTCTACAAATTGTTATGATCAGGAACTAATTTGAACCATATCTTTGTGAAATACCCCAATCCTGTCTCATCTGCACTGAATCTTTGTCATAGCACGAAAGGGAAGACTTCCAACCAGTAGAGCTAAATCGATCAGTTGATCAACAACATTTATCAACTTTTTTTCAAGCAAAAACATACAAATTGTTGCTTTTATTTGATTTTCATGAAAATAAACTGAATATCTTTGGGTTTTGCACTTTTCTGACATTTTACACAAAAACAACTAATCCATTAATTGAGCAAATAAACGACAGATTAATAGATATTTAAAATAAGTGAGTTGCACTACAATTCATTTAAATCAACACTGACAGCAACTTCACTCAACAGTGACAGATAGCTGCCTGATGGTTGAAGGACTTCTGTCTTTATATAGAAATACTGCAAAATTAAATTTTCACATTCAGTGTAATCCTCTTGCACCTCCACTATACCAATAATCTCAAATAAATGTATTTGTTTCTTAATTTCTAACACTTACAAAAAACAGCTGGATCAGCTGTCCGGGTGGCACCGTACTAATGAATTCAGATGTAATATTTGTTATAATACAAAACTATGAGAGCATCTTTTTAAAGAGCTGAGCATTTCTTGGCAAAAACCCTCTAAATTTGGGAAACTTAATTTCTATGTGGTCTATCATTTCCCCTCCTTCTGTTTCTATTTTTGCTTTTATCTCTTCATACCTGCAGTAAGTCCCAGATGCCATAAGTTCTCCCACAGCTGGCCATCTGTCTCCTCGTGTCTGTGGGATATTGATGCGTTTGTGTTTGTGTTGCTGTGCTTTAAGAAGCTGCACAAAAGGGGGAAAAAACTATAACTAAATGTTTCTCAAAAAACCAGACGGCTGCTTTGACACGTCGCAGACCAGTCGAGAGAGAGAGAGGCAGGTGGGAACTGAGACAATAGCAGGAGAAACTGTGTGTGTGTGTGTGAGAGAGAGAGAGAGAGGGAGAGAGAGAGAGAGAGGGAGAGAGAGGGAGAGAGAGGCAGAGAGAGGTGAATCGAGGAGATGTAGGGAGTGGCACCAGAGAGAAAGCGAGGGAGAGGTGTGGAGGGACGGAGTGGGGGATGGGAGAAAAGAAGGAGGGGCAGCGTGGGGGATGGGGGAGAGAAATATTGCTGTCTGCTGCTGGAGTCAGGGGGTTACCATGGTGATGGGGGAAAGACCAAAAGGGATGGGAGAGGGATGCTGGCTACACACATATACATACACTTAAACACAATGCAAATTGACATTTTCACCGACTGATTGAATAATATGATAAGCCTCAAATCTCCTTAATTTAAACCTTCCTTCCTCTCTGGGTGGGGGAGAAGATGCCGCGGAGGGATGAAGGAGAAACAGGAGATAAAGAGGGAGGCTCCCTGAGTTGAGTGGTAGATGAAGAAATGCGATCTCCCACCTGGGAGGGGTGCAACTCGGAGACAGAGTGTGGCTTTTTGGATAAAGGGCACAGAGACGTGACCGCAGAGTGCATCCAGGAAGACGTTTACTGAAGTATTATTTTTAACACCTTGGTACGGTGGCCGGGAGAGCTCGACGCAAACGACAAAACAAACGCAAACGAAGAAAGCAACCATTTTGGCAACACGTGATTTAGCAAATACAGAAAACACAACCAAGTCGCCGCTGCAAGTCGCACATGTGTGGAAACGTGCCAATGATATTGATGATGGGTCAGCTACTATCAACTACGTTAACAGCAAATATCTGCAATAATATCTGAATCCTGAAATCAGAATCTTAAAACAAAAAAATAATTACATAATTTACTCATTTCTTCTAAGGGAATTCACCCCCTAACGTCTAAGCGTTTGTGTCTAAAACGAGCACCTCCAGATGCAGAACGTACGCTCCTTTTTCCGGCCGATCCTCTCGAGCTGGAGATCAGCCGCCGGGCCTGACCGCACACCTTGAAGATCAACAGGATGAGGTTATTACGTGAAGAGACAAAAATCAAAGCGCAGGGTAACTTCTTCCACCTGCCAGTGGGGATTAGGTGTGATGTGAGTGGCTGTTGAGTCTGGGCTCTCAGTGGATTGGCAGCAGCTGAGAGAAGTAAAAGGTTCGGAGCCAGAGGAGGAGGAGGAGGAGGAGGAGGAGGAGGAGGAGAGCCAGACGAGCCTCTGGGTTGTGGTGGGCGGATGTGGGTGGGTGGATGTTGTAGGCTCAAGAGAGAATGTGTGTAGGCCGCTGGGTGATTATGTGTGTGATGGAAACTGAAAACATGTCAATGGAGCTCCTCTACATAATGTGATAATAAGTGAGTAATTTTCTATTTAGGCTTGTTATTGCCTCAAGCCTCACAAAGTTTCACAATATGTGTTCAAAAGAAGCAGAAATGTCCCATCAATTGTTTTCATTCACTATAAAAATTTAGAAATGCTCATTTAAAGCAGATTTAGTTAATGTCTTTATATTAAAGGTATACTTTATGAAATGTACCAGTTTCACCCGCTGGAGTTTTGCTGGTAAATCTGGGTAACTGGTGTGGAGGGCAAATATTGTTCATTTGCATATACTACAGACATTGTAATAATACAAAACTGGTTGAAAATTGCCAAAATACCACTTTAGCAATGGATCAAATGAGTGTGTGTATGTTAAAGGGTTCGCTTGTAGAATGATCCCCGAACTCTGCAGTTCCCCTTAGCTGTACGAGCTCATTGTTGTTGGGTTTTTATGACACACAACTTAAACTGTTTGGGTTCTCTCTCACCGTTCTCATCACTGTTGTTTCCAGCAGACAGCAGACGTTTCCAGTTAAAGACTGCTGAACATAGAAGAGCATTTAGCAGCTAAAGAGCCGGACCAAACACAGAGCTAAAAGGAGAATATTGGATTTTGTAATGACTGTGATGTTCGTACAGTCGCCAGAAACAGGTCTCCAAATGAATACTAATGTTTTTGTTTGTGTGCTGGATGTTAAATCAACCATCAATCACATCAAGTTAAAAGGTGGAAGCTTTTTTTCTGCTGCCCCCAAACAGCAAAGAAAATTAGCATCAGTAATTTCAGCAAAATGAGGTTTGAGTTTAACTTTAACACAGAAGACGGCTGTTCATTTCCTGTTTCCTACCATCAGTTAACGTTGGTTTCTTTGTAACGCTAACTACGTGGTTTTTTATCGGAACCATGACGACCAAGGTCCCTTTACCTTAACTAAGTAATCCTTTAACCCCAACCAGGATCTTGCTATGAGTGTCGAGCCCTAACAGACCTTGTCATTTCATAAAACAGCCAAATAGTTTTTAAAGGCACAGACAAATGATGCCGTCAGATCAGGAAACACTTCTCTGAGTTGTGTTTGTGGGACTTCTTTTAAAAAATTACAATTCAGGATTTTATTGATAAACTACAAAGTATTATGTGCATTTATACTCTATATTCCAGCTGATTTGACCTGAATAAAAATATCATATTTATGTTTACTCACTGGATTTCTCATTAAAAAACTCATTTCGTGCAGGAAAACATTCTCAAGAGGCAGACGCTACAGAAAGAATTGCATTAAATTATGATTTATGTTTAACTGTTAAAAATCAGCAGCGGCTGAGACTCAGCAGATAATCATCACTCTGCGTGTGACAAAACGGTTTCTGATTAGGTCTTTCTTGGAATAAAAGCAGAAAAGCAAACCAAAGAAGTGAAGAAGACGGGGAAACAGTGAGTCAATCTTGCTCACTGATCTTGCTGGTCAGCAGTGTTTTAATGCCGTTGGTTAACTGCGCCCGCCGCAGTGATGTGATATACGATCATGTCACATATTGATTGACATTAAAGTACAGCGAACCATCCCACTAGCTGGGACACTTAATTCTGTTAGCAGAGCCGAGGCTTGACAGCATTATCCTGAGTTCATCACTAATAATGTTGATGATTTCATGTTTTAATCCAGATTGTGTTAATATCATTAGATTAGATTAATCAATTACTGTCTAAGAGGATAACATCATTTTAAACCTTTGGATATGACCTGTTTCATGTTGATGTTTTACTGTTATTGCCACTTCATTAATAGTTCCATTACTGTAGGACTCTCTGCCTCCTGTCTCCGCTCCCCCTTCAGTTTATATTGTGTGAAGGCAGTGATAGATGTATGGCCGTGGGTCTTGTATATACCGCCCTGAGCGCTCAGTTACACCGCGGCCTCTCACAGCTGGTGCCATCCGCCCCTCAGCTAAATCTAAAAGACCCCAGTCGGGCCAGGAAGCCACCCAGCGCGGGAGCTGCTGTTTATCCAGGAACATACCGTCACTAATGACTGATTTATGCGCTCCTATGCAGTCGCTTCGTTTGTCATGTGGAGAGAGGCAAATCAGAAACAAACACACGATACTGGCTGTGTGTCTACAGTGGTGTGTGTGTGTGTGTGTGTGTGTGTGTGTGTGTGTGTGTGGTTGGAGGAGGGGGTAATCCAGAGGTGGCTAAATAATGTCACGCCAATAAGAGCTGATTTGAATGTGAAAGGCGTTGGGTTGTGCTCTGGGACCAGCGGGTAAAAAGTCTCCCCCATCCCATCTGAAAGGCAAATAGACAGAAGTGACACAATGGTATAATTCAGTAATTCATATATATATATATATATATATATATATATATATATATATATATATATATACATACATATACACTGCATCTGAACACTGGAGCTGCAATGATTTGTGGATTTATTAATTATTTTTTTTTTAAGTCATTTTTTAAAAGCACAAATGACAGTAACAGTCATTGTTCCCAGATTGACAGTTGTGAGGATTTGCTGCTTTGCTTTGTCTTGTGTGGCTGTAAATTGAATACATTTGGGTTTTGGACCATTGGTTGGATAAAACAAGCTATCTGGAGGTGTCACTTTGGTAAATTGTGATTGATTAATCGAGACAAGAATCACCTCCGCACAGCTGACCAATCGCATGAAGTGGGCGTAAAGGTCGGATCATCAGTTTGGGAAAGTTGCAGAAATGGTTGAGGCTGATGGGAATGTCATTAGTTTTGCAGGTATTTGGTCATAAATCAAAGTATTGGACAAATTAAAATGTGTTTAAAGTTAGAGTAATTCATCCAGATGTGAACATGAATATCTGGACCAAATTGTGTGGCAATGTATCCAACAGCAGTCGAGACATTTCACTCAAAACCACAAATGTGAACTTCATGGTGGTACCAGAGGAAAAATCAGCGGATCAACAAAATCTCTTTTCATGTCAACCCATCCAACAGCTGTTGGGATGTTTCACCCCTAGAGCCGCGCCGCGGGCGAGGCTAGAAATATCTGCCAGTGATCACCAAAACATTTTATTTTTCACAAGTAAATAACTTTATGCAAAGATTTTTTTTTTTTTTTTTAAAAGGCTACTGAAGCAAATTACTGCATTTCTAAATTCATTCTTGTAACATTTAGTTTAGTACAGTCAAAGTGAAAAGGTGTTATTCTTATTCTATAATAAAATACTGATTTATGTGAAAAATCATTCAAACTTCAAGCTAAAGATAAAAGTTCATTATGTCTGTAGCCTAATGCTCCCTGTTGTTAGTGTTGTGCAGGTCACTGTGCTCTGAGTGAGCATGTGTGCTTTCTGAGTCAAAGAGTTGCGGTTGAACAAGCTTATTTTCAGACGAGTATGAAGTGTTTTGGTGGTTTGAGTTCTGGAGGTGAGATTAACTGTCTGGCCAAGATGCATGTTGGTAATGCAGACAGTATGAAGAGTTTTGAAAAAGTGGCTTCAGTATTGTCCCGATGCTTGTCATCATTAAAAAAAAAACTGTAATGGGGGTTGGATGCTCTTCTCTTTATTACAGGCTTTCTTTTATGGTCGAAGCTGATAAGACGGGAGTCTTCATGTCTAAGCCTCGCCCAGAGCAGTTTCACAGACATATCACTGGTGCAGATCCAGAGAGAGAAGCTGCACACAAACAGAATGACAGAAAAGTCGGTAATGATGGTGGAGTAGACACAAAATAAAAAGAGGAAGAAGAAGAAGAAGACAGCGGGTGGTTGGAGGCCTGTCAGTTGATCTGCTTTGTTCCAGGGTCAGAAACCTCCTCGTGTTTATTGAGTTTTCCTCTCTTCCACAGGGATTCGCAGTCTAGTTAGACACGGACACAAAGGCGGCTTAAGGCAGATGTGTGTGTGTGTGTGTGTGTGTGTGTGTGTGTGTGTGTGGAGGTGATGGCGACATGATGACATCAGACGAGTGACTTATTCCCAGCATCACATCGCCATAAAGTGTTCCCGTTACCAGGAAGAAACCTGACTGTCTCTGAATACGTCTAACTCACACTCTGGTATTTGGTGAAACGTCCTGCTGCAGTGGGGGAAGAAATGAGGACAACAAATTGACTGCAGATGCGAAGAAATTACAGATTTTAGTGTCTGTACAAATAAAATGTCCAGTGTTTCCATTATATAAAGAGTCTTGTTCCAACTGACATAAATCAGTTTCTGGAAATATAAAAATAGAACTCTTTCATTAAGTTTAACAATTTAACAAGTTCAAGAATGTAATCATTTAAAGGGGCTTTTTGAAAGCCTAAGATTTTAATAACCCTGATTCCTGAAATGCCCTTTGTATGAAAACAAGACTCTGCAGCGTGGAAACATGGATCCAAAGGTACATTCACAAACGCAAATTGTTCCTGCTGTAAAAACAGAAAACTGTTATAAAGGAAACAAATGTTTTTATGGAGCTTCTGTGGCAACTCTAACCCTAATCTGTAATCAGTGACTCTGCTGAGTCGCTGTGGTTCAGAGAAATAAACCCACACACTGATACAGATAAAGTCACGTGTGTGCAGAAGCTCACGCAGACGTTCTGTCAAAAGCCACATTTTCATTATGCTGACGTTAAAAGTGTACTTGCCTTTTCAAATTAGTAGAATATAAGGGTTGCACACACACACACACACACAGACAGACATGTTTAACTCAGTGGTACTTTATTAAAATGACAGTTTTATTACATATTCATGAGGC
>CM062201.1:26047500-26202500 GCA_031216445.1 Lateolabrax maculatus | reverse complement strand
AGGAAACAGGAACTAACGTTTGGTGTCACTTTTGTTTCTTTTTCTCCTTCCATGTCCTTCATTTGTCTGCGTGTTTGAAACAGTCTTGTGATAAATCTTGAAAAGACTAAATGTAACACGTGGTCGTAACAAAGAGAAGCTTAACACTTAAACACATTTGCGTAAGCACAAACACAAATACACTTAACACAATCAGGTTTGGAACGACCTCTGGCCCCCGGAGGTGAAGTTCAGAGGTCAGCAGGGCTGAGCCGCCATGGCCCCAGAGGAGAGGAAGAGTCGGGTTCAGCTCGACCTTCAGCCAGCGACCTCCTCCTCCTCTGGGCGTGGCAGAGAGAGGAAGACACGGAGAGAGAGGGAGGGAAGAGGAGAGGGGAGTGATGAGGGGAAAGAGATGGATGAAGGAGAACAGGGGAAGGTGAAGGGATGAGCAGAGTGTAGAGGAGGAAGATGGAGGCTGGGGAGGGCGGAGAAGGAGACACGGAGGGGAAAGATGTAAACTGATCCGGGACGCCATCGTGTCTGAGTCCAGAAAACCAAATCCTTCAGACGGGTCATTATAATGTTATTTATGATCAAGTAAATTAATAAATATGCTCTGAAAACACCAGCATCTTCAACATCGTGTGTGTGTGTGTGTGTGAGAGAGTGTGTGTGTGAGAGTGTGTGTGTGAGTGTGTGTGTGAGTCTACTGTATTTTAAACTGCTGCCTTTGTCTAAGTGTTTCCTCTCTGCTCTCTTTTCTTTGCTTCTGTGTGGACAAACAGATAAAGTGCAAAACAGTAAGTGACCTTCTTTGTTGTGACAGTGAAGCGGTGTGTGGTGGGTGGGGGGGTGCGGATCGGTCCGATCCGTCTCATTGTTGCTGCTGTGCTGTTCGCCAACACCGTTCTTGGTCAGAGGGAACAGACCATGCAAGTTAAAAATAACTCATTGCTGTCAAAAAGAAATAATTTTGCCAGAATGTGCACAAAACAGATCTTGTTTCAGCTTGGGCCTCGTGCATTTTTTAAGCTTTTCCATTTTGAAATTTCACGAGGGTTTAATGAATGATTAATGAAACCCAAACAGATGCATTTAATCCTTGATCTGAACTGGGGAAAAATAAATAAATTAAAGTCATAGTTTGACATTTTGGGAAATATGCTTCTTTGCTTTCTCGCAGAGAATTAGATGAGAAGATTGATACCTCTCGTGCCTGTACGTAAATATGAAGCTACAGCCATAAACAGGGAGAATCAGCTAGAGTGACTGTGCAAAGATACCAAAATACCGTCTACCAGCAACTCAGAGCTCATTAATTGACACGTCATATCTCGATTGTTTAATCCTGACTAAAACCAAAGAAGAAAAACAGTAAGTTTCCAGGGAGTCATGTGGTTGAGCTAAGCTAACTGGCTGCTGGCTCCAGCTTCATATCGGATGAACAGACAGACGAAGTGATATTCATCTTCTCATCTATATCCTGGCAAGAAAGTGAATAACTGCATGTCCCACAATGTCGAACTGTTCTTACAGCACTGCCGACTGTGGTTTTTGACAGTTCTTTCACACTTTCAACAAGCTTCTTGTTGATCCGTCCCTCTGAAAGGCACTTAGAGCAGAATGTGGTTACAGTCCATTATATTCTGTTTATTTGCTTTTCAGATTTGACCGTAATCACTTAGATATGATCTAGATATTAAGCATTTGATATGAATTATTTAGCCCGTCTGATAAGCCCAGCAGATTTTCAAGAGATGGAGAAAACTTGCAAAGACAGATCAAGCTGCTGCTGCAGGTAGTCTCAGGTCATTCAGTGGCGACCATACAGTTCAATAATGATGCAGATATGGATCTGGTCTGATGTCTGCAGATACCAGGCGGGACACGTGGAAAGATTGTAGCTCGACTTATTTGACCAAATAGAAATTGTGATTTGATTTTAAAAGTGTATCCGCATATTGAGTCAGCCGTAACACCTGAAGAGCGTCAAAACTAGTTAACCAGCGAGCAGAAAGTCTTAACAGTAATGGATCAACAGTTTAATAATTAACAAGCAAGGTGAGTGCAATGGTTAGCTATAAGTAATGGATTGCAGGAAAAGGAACAGATAAATGTTTAAAACATTAAGCTTCTGCCTCTCCAATAGGACGAATGCAAACTAATAATAGTGTTAAATAACATCCGGTTTGAAATCAATTCAGATGACAGGTGGTGTTGATGATGAAGGGTTTCTAGAGATCATCGGACAGAGAAGGTTGATCCATGGCGGTCTGGCCTCCCAATAAAAGAGGACACTTGTACTTGCCTGTATTCAGCTGTGATTACTGCACGTTCAGTTGTTCATCAAGTATTTCATGACTGTGTGTGTGTGTGTTCAGTGTCACAGCCTCCGGTGCTGACAGAGATGCCGATATCGTACACAGCCTTTTCTCGAGAGGACATCAATCTGCCCTGCGAGGCCTCTGGCAACCCGACACCCACGTACGTACAGCAGCCAGACCTGTGTGTCATTTACGCAGTGTGTGTGAGTGTGTGTGTGTGAGTGTGTGTGTGTGAGTGGACACATATAATGGACAAACATGACATATGCATGTGTCTGGCTGTTTGACCACTTCCTCCCTCTGGCCTTTTTCCGTTGGCATGGCGATAAATGTTCTTCTAATACAATCACAGCAATAACAAAATCATCTCTCTGACTTTCCGTTTCTCTTTGTCTTTTCCTTCCCTCCCACTCCTCCCTGCCTGCTCTGCCTCTCCTCTAACCTCTCTCACCTCACTCCCTGCTTTTCTCTCTCTCTTTTCACTGTTTTAGAGGATAAGGTTGGCGATGTTCTATGTGTTGTTAAATGTCAACAAATCCGAAGGAAAAGACCAAAAACAATGTTAAATACTGTCCGACTTCTCAGCTCAGTTGGTTCCTTCTGAAGACGTAAATCTTTAAAAAACCCCACACAAATATATAGTTTCATTTTTAAAAAAGCCTCTGTAATTTCCTTTAAACAGCTGCTCAATGAAGTCTTTATCAAACAAACAGGAGGAAAAATTTGTTGGGGACTATTTTTAGCGGTGGATGAATCCACATGTGGAGCTGTAGTGAGTGTTTGGGGCAGCAGGACGGTGTGTGTGAGACTGAATAAGAATAAACTACAGTGTGTGTTCATTATGAAGGAACATGTCACCCAGAGCAACAGCGAGGCTCACTGAGGAATTTTGATTAGTTTTTGGATAACGATGGAGCTCTGTGGCTCAAAGGAAAAAGATATATCAGGCTGTGATAAACACTTATTAGGAGGATCAATTGAAAACTTCAGTTTTAGTAATATTACTGAGCCTTTTTAAAAGAAATAAAGCTATAAGTATTTGAGGCGTTTTTAAGGATTCACATCTTCAGTAGAAAAATGTCACCAAGTCTCAGAATTAATTAGTTTTGTGCCATGAAAACTGAAGTAGTCTTTGCTTTGGAGCGCAGACGAAGATGTTTAATTCTGTGTGGCGCCGTCACACTTGCTGTTAGTTTGTCTTTGAATTGCTGATGGTGTGACCAAAAAGCTTTCTTCCTTTCTCTGTAGTTTCCGCTGGATGAAGGACGGGGAGGCGTTCGGGTCTGAGCGCAAAGGATTCGGGACGTTGAAAGCTGAAGAGGAAGAGCCCCTTGAATTGTACGAAGGCTTCTATCGCTGTTACGCTTCCAACACCCTGGGGACCGCCATGACACAAACCATACAGGTCATCGTGGAGGGTGAGTCACACACACACACACACATACTGTATATACACAAAAAGACACACACATACACACAGAGGACTGTATACCAGCATATGTGATTTTTACACGTGCTGATTCATTCACACGAATGAAATGTTATGAAGGATGTACATTAAGACACAAATCCCCACCCCCCCACCCCTTCCCACACACACACACACACACACACACACACAATTCAATGACTCAGTGAGGTTGACTGGGGCCACCTGTTCGGCTCTCTCATCTCTTGTTACCGTGGCAACCATTTCCTGGAGACAGAGCTGTGACGTCACTCGGCCTGGGAGGTTGCATGGGGTTGCCAAGCATTGAGGCTGGAACCAGTTCTGTGATATAATACTGACCAGAGAGTAGCACCTTCATCTCCTCTCCATGATGTTCACTAAGACAAAAACATTTAATCTACGCTGTTATTTAAAGCTAATATTGTTCTAAAAAAAGATGCACAAAAACATTATTCATCATAAAGTATCAGATCTAGGGAATGAAACTAAACAGTGTTACAACATTTATTATACAGCAAGTTACACAGTATTAGCATTACCTTTTTGTTGTCCTAACATTATTACGGGAAAGCATGAAAAAAGACTTTCATCATTTGCTATATGGATATAAATGTATATAAATGCAGGAAACCTTGTGATGGTTATTCTGACTGCTTTATCACCTGCTAACTGCTATTTCTATAGCATTGAAAACATTGTTTGTGTGCTAAGACAGCAGCAAGGATACGATCCCGCACTGGCTTCCCACTCATGAAAACATAGTTTTCTGTTCGTTAGACAGATTACTTTAAAGCTGTACTGATCAATATCTTTATCTGAACAATGGACAAGTGTTATATGAAAGGGGGTTCTCATAGTGAATTACCGCTGTCCCCCTCAACTCTACAAAGCATTTTAGTGTCTTTCAGCTTCAAGCATCAACCTCTTTTCCAGCAGCAGCAGGCGGCTGTTTACAGCTGAAAACATCTCTAATAAACCAAAAGTTTGCTACCTGCTCGGCACCAAACAACAGAACTGGTGAACATAGTGGAGCATTTAGCAGCTGAAGAGCCTGATATTTCCCTCAGGAGCTGGTGGAGACCAAAACCTGAGCTAAAGGGAGAGTGAATATTGGAAACAGAAATATGACGCCAAACGAATGATAATGTTGCTCTGCTGGATTTGTTTGCTGGTTCACCATATCAAAAAATCAATTAATGCAGGTTCAAGGCACAGAAACCTTCAGGGTGCGTAAAGGCAAAGGGCGAAGAATCCCATAACGATGTTGAATACATCAACAATTTTCTAATGCACCTCTCATTTCATTCCCCCAACGATTATGGATAATCCTGGCATTGTTAGTAAAATGTCAGCCCTCCTTCCTTCTGCAGTTATTATGCCTACCATTTCCTTTGATCAATAGTGTTGCATCAGCTGTGGAGCAATAAATTCTGTATGAGTAAGAAACCAAATTCTGTACAGACAGAAAATAAAAGAATAAAAAGCTGTAAAGTAAACTCGATGGTAAAAACCTCTGCTGAAACAAAAAAAAAACAGTGCAGCAAGAGAGGAGCACTGAGTCACTGCAGGCTCTCTGCAGCATCTTGCTGCATCATTTACTACTTACTGAACAAAACTGAACATACTGTAAATGCCACAGAGATAGTAGTCAGCCCTGTTTAAGGCCAGGATAACTCTCTGCTCTTTAATGTCCTTTCTTTGTTTCTGTCTTTACTCAATCAACAGGATTGGTTGTAAAGAGGTTCAGTGTGACAGATGCCCCAATGCTGCTGCTGTTGATGGTAAAGTTCTTAACTGATAATCTGTCGCTTTGTGTTTCAGCTCAACCAGTTCTTCTAAAACAACAAAAAATACATAAGAGAGCTTACGAGGGAGAGAGCATCGTCCTGTCCTGCAACCCCCCGGAGAGCTCGACCCCTCCGTACATCCACTGGATGGACAAGAGTGAGTCTGTTTTTCATTTTGGCCTCATGTTTTCTGTCCAGTTTATTAGCTGCCATGCTGCGTGACAGACAGGCGGACACTTTGTCTCTATTAGCTGTCCATTCTGCCTGTCTTTGTCTCTGTAAGAATCTCAAATCTGAGCAGCTTTGTTGGATTCTGCTCATCATTCCAGCTGAGGGCCTGTTGGAGGGATTTGCATCGCTGCGCTGCATTGCAGACCATTTCCACTCAAACTAATGAATGCAGTACTGTCAGCTGATGTTTCTGGACTCTTTATATTTCTAATTTCTTTCCTTTTCTCTTCCTCCCCCCTCTCTCTCTCTCTGCCTGTCTGATGAAATAGTGCCTTTCAAGTTGTCGGTTTTGTTTAACTCACACAAGAAAGTCAATACTGCAACGCACCCCAACTTGGAGCCACTTTAACAAACAAAAAACTGGTGCACGTTTAGGATATTAAAAGGGTTTTTGCACCACAAATAGACGCTACATGTTACATGAAAGAGGACAGAATATATCACCTTCCTGTTTTCAGTGGCAACCCTCCCGAGCTCTTTTCCCCTCTACATTGAACCTTAACATTCCCGGTTCTGTGTCCTGTTTCAGGGATGGTGCACATCAAGCAGAGTGAGAGAGTGATGGTCGGCCTGGACGGGAACTTGTACTTTTCCAATCTTCTGAAAACCGACAGCAGAGACGACTACATCTGCAACGCCCAGTATACAGCGGCCAGGACTATTCTCCCCGAGGCCGCCGTCAGCCTCACTGTCATGCCCAGTGAGTACACACACACACACACACACACACACACACACACACACACACACACACACACACACACACAAAGACTGCAAAATGAAATACTAAAAGTGAGTGAAGCTCAATGTGAGGTTCATTTAACGAACAGAAATGATTGTATTGACAAAATGACATACAGATGGCAAAGTAAAGGGAAAACCAAAGTAAAGCCACGATAAGCAGAACAGCTTCAGTGTTCCTCATAGACCCTCCAGGTCTGTGGAACTGTTGGAGGGATGAATACCGTTCTTCCAAAAGATATTCCCTCATTTAGCGTTTCGATGATGGTAGTGGACAGCGCTGTCTAACACGTCATCAACAATTCTCCCAGTTGGGTTGAAATCTGAAAGCTCAGCATTTTCATACATGTCACAGAGCAAATTTAAGGCGTTAATTGTTTGGAGGAGTACTCCAGCGATGTAAGACGGCACTAACATGGCGTCTTTTATCAGAACCTCCCAGTTTCTGACGTAAGCTTTCTGCTGAAAATTGTAGGTCTCCAGCCCAAGCCCATCACACAATTCCCCATTTCTTCCTGATGAAGTTTAAATTTCGGTACACCGAGCTAAAACTAACACAGTCGTACACAAATTAGGATTATATTGTTTGCTTTAACAGAAACCAAACATTTTAATCTTCATGAAGGAAGGATTATTGCAGCACCGCTGTGTTAGACTGCATTAGTTTTACCTGAGTGTATATATTTTTATATATTATATAATTTTATATATTCATTGATATTTTACGGAAGCTCTGAGAGGAGAAACTAGAAAAAAGAAAATTCTGGTGATCCATTTTCTAAGTCTGTTCTAAATTGTATTTCTCTCCTGTGTTTCGGGTTTCGCCGGGATAATCTTTCTAAGTTACTTTATTTTCCATCTGTGAAACAGGAGGGAAAAAGGTTTTTGTCAGGTGAAATTTACCTGTTTTTCTACTTGTGAAAACAGGTTTTTTCACCTGCTCTTTAGTCATAAACACAGTAGACATAGATCAGACTTAGAAAATGGATCACCAGCAGTACAACAACTACAGACTGAGAGTACACCTACGGCCCTGAAACATCCAGGACATTTGTTAATTTCTCTTTCTGAAAAACCGCCCAGTTTTCAGCGATGTGGCGTGCAGTTTGCAGACACTCCAATGGGGTTTTAAATGGTTGATTTAGCTTATAAAGTTGAATTTTCTCAGCCAAGAAAAGGAACATTTAATCCTTCAGTTTTATCCAAAATCACTAAAATCAGAGTTGCATGGCTTTATAAAAATATCGACTACGAGTGTGTATTGATTGTATATGCTCTCTCTCTCCAGGTAATGATGTTGTTCACGGTAGAAAACCCCACCTCTTCCATCCCACCGGCTCCCACACCTCTGTGCTGGCCCTCAAGGAGCAAAGCATCACCCTTGAATGTATCCCCAAAGGCCTGTAAGTATCTCCGTGTGTGTTTGTCTACGTGAAAGTGTGTGTGCTGCCTACAGGCTGTCAAAACACTTCTTTTACATTTTAGGTATAGGAGTATGAGTATGCAAAATAGTGAGATATACAGTAGGTGTGGCACGAGCATCATTTAAAGTCTAACAGCAACAGGTTGCATGTACAGTTTTGCTGTAATTGCAGAAATGTGGTCAGCTTGAATGTTCATTATTGAACTTGGCAAAAGCAGTTTGATATTTTAATTTGAAGCTTCATATCTTGAATGTTTACATCTGACATCAGATAAGCATTGAAGACACACACACACATACACTGACACTGCTCACACAGGTTTGACATTAATCTCTTTATTAAAAAGCTTTATCTCTCCTCTGTTTCGTTGCTATTTTCCGTTCGCTCTAATTATCTTCTTTCCCCTAAGAGTTCCATCTCCATGGCGATAAATGAAGTGTCATTATAGTTTTGCCCTTAACGATGAAAGAGGATATTACATCATTAACACGATCATCTGTGTTCATTCAGCTCTAATTTCCTCCATATCTCGCTCAATCGATCAATGGCCCTCCATCACCCTTTCCCGCCGTGATCAACTTATCAGTCACTTCTTTCCGCTCTTCTGTTCCTCTGTTCTTCTTTTTAATTTGTGTTTCCGTGTCTGCAGACCTACTCCAAAGGTGGAATGGAAGAAGAAGGACGGTAGCCTGGATGAGACGAGTGGCCAGCTGGAGAGTTATAACCGCTGGCTTCACTTCGGCAGCATCACCCAGGAGGACGACGGCGAGTACGAGTGCAGAGCCACCAACAGCCACGGCTCCATCACGCACTCCTTCACGGTCACTGTGGAAGGTAGGCCGCCGACCAGAGGCCGATGAACAACCCTTACTGTTAATGTTAAAGAATAAAAAGTCTCTTTCCACAGGAAGTAAGGGAGATTATGGGAAGGGGTAGGGTGAAACACAGGGTAATCAATATTTTACCTTTTAAATCATATTTATCAGTTTTATTACATACATACACGTATATATGTATATCTACATGTATGTAAGTATGTATGTATATTTTAATAGTTTATATTACAATTCTTGTTTTTAAAAAGACGTAAATTTGATGCTTTTGTTGTCATTTTTATGTGCAGGATAATGGGGTCGCAGCAGTAAATTTCAGTTGATTGTGTTTTGATTGCAGCGTCTCCCTACTGGGTGAAAGGACCTCAGAACCAGCTGTACGCTCCCGGGGAAACTGTGCGACTGGACTGTCAGGCTGAAGGCATCCCGACCCCCATCATCACCTGGAGCATCAACGGTCAGCCAGTCACAGGTACGTTTGTAACGTTTTCTGAATCTAAATGGACTGTGTTTATTTGTTGTTAAGTGTGTTGACCAACCAGAGGTGCAGCCTACTCGAATTATTTTTACTTATAGAGCTTCATCATATACTTCTGTACTGTGGTGCTCTGCCCCTTCGGACTCTGAAGCCTAATTTAATGCCAAATGATCTTTTCTTTTGGTTCACTTAAAGTTTGTCTGTGTCATTATGTTACAAACACTTGATGACCACTGAGAGGTTTCAGGGAAGAGCAGCGATCATTTCCTGGCTCCACTCTGTCCATATAACAGAGAGCCTCTTAAGCTCAGATGAATTAGACAGGATACTTTGAGAGAGATGGACTCGCTGAGGTCCTCGACTGACTCCCAGAGAGAGAGGGGGAGGCAAGAAAGAGACAGAGAGAGAGAGACAGAGAGAGAGAGAGAGAGAGAGAGAGACAGAGAGAGAGAGACAGAGAGAGAGAGAGAGAGACAGAGAGAGAGAGAGAGAGACAGAAAGAGACAGAGAGAGAGAGAGAGAGAGAGAGAGAGAGAGACAGAGAGAGAGAGAGAGAGAGAGAGAGAGAGAGAAAGGGGTCAGGGTCTGTAACAGCTGCTGCTTCCTCTGTGGCGGCTTCTTGGTTAAACATTTCTTTGTATTCAGTCTGAAGAGTTTCTGTTTGACAAACTCACCATATCATCACACTGTCGAGTTCCAAACTCCTGTTTTTAACCTCTTCACCTCCTCCTCCTCCTCCTCCTCCTCCCCCCACTGTGTAGGGGTGGACGATGACCCTCGTCGGAGCGTTTCCGGTGGCGTGTTGATCCTGAGGGACGTCGAGATAAGTGACACCGCTGTGTATCAGTGTGAGGCCACCAACAAACATGGCTCCACCCTCCTAAACACCTACCTCCACGTGGTCGGTGCGTACGCGCCGCGATGGCCGGCTCACTTTCCCCTACGCCTGTCGGAGGCTCCTCGTACTTATGATGCCTGATTGACCAGCAAAGATGTTTACTTCTGTCCTGTGTGTCTCTCAGAGCTCCCTCCTCAGATCCTGTCCTCTGATGGAGTGGTGTACCGGGTCATTGAGGGCGGAGACGTCAAGCTGCACTGTGAAACCTTCGGCTCCCCACGACCACACATCACATGGTGAGACTCACACACAAGATCCAAACTCCAAGATGGTGTCGAGACCTCCCGCTGTACACCATCTGTTAATCCAGGGGCCTCATTTATTAAACAGATTTACAACGTATGAGTATAAGTAGTTATATATAAAACCTTACTTTGACGTGGAAATGACCTGATCTGGTTATTGCGTGCAGCCTGTGGAGAACTTTGCATTAGATGTAATGTTCTATAAATAGTGTGTAGAAATAAGAAAGAAGCACCTGCGGCTGTTATTGTATTATTGGAAGATGTTGCAAATGGTGCTTCTCTTCTAGTCCATGTCTGTTCCTGACTAAACCCTCATTTGTGCTGCATTATATAAGGAAAAGTCTCTGATTTACTGACACGTGCCATAAATTCAAAGTTAATTTGAGATTTATAAATCACAGGTACGTAAGTTATAAACAACAAACAAGGTTTTTTATCAAGTATAAATCAAAGAACATTTTTATAAATGAGGCCCCAGAAGCTACAACTTTTATTATTTTATCTGCAGCCAAAAGTCTCCATCCAACACTCCTGAAATGAACTGGGTGACATGTCAACAAATGGCATGAAAGGATCCAAACCAACAATGTCTTGATCCGTCTTATAATACCTTCTGACCCATTAGCTCCTACTGAAGACGTAAATCTTTAAAAACACTTCACAAATATATAGTTTCGTCTCTAAAAACAGGCTCAAGAATTTCCTAAAACAATCAAACAAACAAACAGGAGGAAGTAGTGCATTTGTCAGGGACTATTTTTAGCGGTGGATTAATCCACATTTGGTGCTCTAATGAGTATTTGGGGCAGCAGGACGGTGTTTGTGTGACTGAGTCCAAATAAACTGCAGCGTGTGTTCAATAAAATAATTACAGAATAGAACAGCCTCATCATTTAGGTTTGAAGATAAGATCCCTCAAGTATAAGATCATATTTAAAAAAAAACCTCTAAACCTTTAATCAGTCTGTCTGAAATTATCAGAGAACGTCTCTGTTACACAGCTCCAGGTATTTATTTTCAACGGAGCAGCGCCCTCAGGTGGCCACATGAACAAACAGCACTCTGTATCAAGACGCCACAGAGCAGCAGGACATCCATCAACTTCACTCAGCCCAGTCCTTCACAAAGCATTTCTAAAGTTGTGTAACTTAACAGACAACTTTAAACTTGCTTGCTGTTTCATTTTAGAGCGTCAGTTATGAAAGGACAAATCCCTGATGTGTTTACATGGCTGTTAGGTACCAACTAGGACACTGAGGTCACATCTTCTGTAATATTTCTGGGAATTTGGAGGAGTTCAGTGGCATGAAAAGGAGTTTATATTTTGAGATGATACACATGTTACACAACTTTGACTAAATATCTTTAAATTCTTTGCCTTGTCCACTCGTTATGATAAATATAGTGTACACAAATTATGCTTTGAGTTTGTTTACAGGCCTTAAACATTATCCTCACAGTGTTCAAATTGATATTGCTTCTCTCTCATCTCACTCTCTGGCCCTTCATTTATTGATTTTCTTCTGTCCGTCATCCATTCACTGATGAACTGGGAAACACACTTCCATTGATCTAGTTACTGGGATTTACTGCTGTTGCCGTGGTATTCAGTCCTGGGTGTCTAATGTTGAAATAAACCCTGAAAGACTCAGGAGGGACCTCTGATCAATATGTGTGTTTGTGTGTGTTCTCTGTAGGGAGGGTGAGGACATGGCTCCTCTGCTGTCGGACCCTCGCGTCTCCCTGTTCACCAACGGGACGATCGAGCTGTCCAACGTCAGCCACGACGACAGCGGAGCGTACACCTGCTCCATCACTCGCCACAACACCTCCATCACTGTTCACCTGGAGGTCTTCAGTGAGTATCACACACTAACACTAAGTCCAAAACCTGCAGATTGCACAGGTGGCTCATCTTTCAGCTTCTTCTTTTAATCATTAGTGCAAAGAAACATCTTTTTTCATTACATCTTTCATTGAAAACAAATATGACATCATGCAGGAGAAACTCTGGTGATGCAAACCACATTTTTTGGAATTTATTTTTTGGTTTATATATATTTATAAAACATCACACAGCATGTTGTGGGGCTGCAGAAGTTATTGACATGTGTGTCATCCTTCATTCAACCATCAAAATGTTCAGCACCATTAGGACATTATTGCTTTTACTTTTAGTGTTCATACCTTTAATGCTCTCCTAAATATTCAACATTTTCTGGGAATTTTTCCCATTCAAATGAACAGACGGAACATTCAGCTGTTAAACTCTTCCTAAAGATTTCTGTTTTACATCTTACTCCCACATTTTTCAAAACGTAGAAAGATGTGTGCACAATTTCACACAATGTAATTAGTCCATTGACTCCAATGTAACCAGAAATTTCAGGAGCAAAACAGAGAAATGGGACTTTTTCAGCTCGCTCTAATTCCCACATTTTTGACACCAAGCACATATATTTTACAGGGTTGCGTTCAGCTGAGCCTCCTCTCTCTCACAATGTAAAAATAGGTGATAAGAACTACAGTCTTTGTGTAACAAGCTAGAATTTGAGTGGCTCATCATACCTCTTCTACACACATTTCTGCAATTGAAAAATATTTCTAAAATGACTTTTAGACCTTTCAGATGACGAGCAGACATCTGAAAGGACAAATATGAGCTCAGTGTAAATAAACATGCCATCATACCTGCATTTTCCTGTTCCTGTCAGATCGAACAGTGATACTGACGAGCCCGTCGGACGTGCGTGCTCTCAGAGGAACCAGCGCTCTGCTGGACTGTCACTTCTACAAAGACCCTCAGCTGCTCAACTACCAGACCGTCTGGAGGAAAGATGGACACAAGCTGCAGGAATCGTCACCAGATGACAAGTAAACACACCGACTGACATGCACACAGCAAAACTGAACACATGAATATCGGCGTTGCAGTGATCGATCTGTCCGACTGATCTGAATGTCAACTGTATATAAATGAAATATGCTGCTTTTTGTTTTAACAAGATCCTTTTCACATTTTAACAAGATATTATTCATGTTATAATTACATATTCTTATTGTTACGACAAAATTGTTCTGTTTTAGTAGTTTTGAGTATTTTCTTGTTATAACAACTTATCACTTTATCTTGTTATATCACAATACTTTCTACTATTATTTCCCTAAATCAACATAACTTGTTCATGAAACAATCTTGTAAATGCCTAAAGAGACACTGCAGACCTACTGACACTCAAAATTACAAGGCCAGAGTGCCGTCACAGTGCTGCCTTACTAAACATGGTGAATGTTTGCAATTTAGTTAGTAAAAGACCCTAATTAACTGACAAATAAAATATATTAAACTCTGAATATATACATGATTGTGTGTGTGCTTGTGTATTTGTGTGTGTAGGTACACTATCTTTGAGAATGGCACCTTGAAAGTGACAAACGTCCAATCAGGCGACAACGCTCCTTATTCCTGTGAGGTCATCACTGACCTGGACCACGTAAAGGCCAGCGGCTCCATCACTGTAGTGGGTATGTCACTGTGTGTGTGTGTGTGTGTGTGTGTGTGTGTGTGCGTGTGTGCAGGTTTAGTTTTAACACAGTTTTCTGTTGCACCCTCAGCACGGCCGGACCCTCCAAAAGATCTGTCTTTGTCTGATGTTGAAGACCACAGCCTCACTCTCAGCTGGATCCCAGGACACTCACACAACAGCCCCATCACAGGTACTGAACACACACACACACACACACACACACAGAAACACACAGAAACACACAGACACACACACACACACACACACACACACAAACACACACACCAACACACACGCACACAAACACACACATACAAACATATGACCAAGCTTGGCTCATTTGAACTCAGTTGTCATCTTCAAACAGTTTTGATTTAGCTGCAGTTTGAAATAGATTTCAAACTGTATACAGAATTAAGACCATCTAAACCCACCAGATCTGTTACCTTGTACCTGCCTTCATAGGAAGTTTTGTTGGCACATGATGGACAGTGCGTCCCTCTGGCTCTTCCCTGGTCCTGACATTTTACAGGAAGTAGTTTGACGTCACGTCTGTCTCCTTCCCTCAGAGTTCATCGTGGAGTCCCGGGAGGAGCAGCACACAGAGGAGGTGAAGTGGAGGTGGGAGAGGTTAAAATCAGTTCCCGGAGACTTCAACCAGGTGCAGCTGAAACTCCACCCCTACTGCACCTACCGCTTCCGGGTCATCGCCGTCAACGACCTCGGCCACAGCAACTCCAGCGAGCCCTCAAACCACCACAGCACGCCGCCAGCTGGCAAGTGACCCCAGTCATTTTGATTCAAAGTCTGTAATGTTTTGAGGAGATTTTCATTAAAGCCACCTGGTCAGAAGTATTTTGTCTCCATTAAGGTCAGTCTTAAAGGAATAATTCAACAGTTTTGGGAAATATGCTTAATTGGCTTTTCTTGGCAGCACAAAACACTACTTTAAACCACACCTTGTTTTAACACTTTTTATACAGATTAAAGAAACAAGTTAATTACTGAACTTTACGGGTGCTGGTTTTGTTATCATCGGACAAAGCCAGGCTTGTTGTTTCCAGTCTTTATGCAAAGCTTACCGGCTGCTGGCTGTAATTTCACACTGAAGGGACATATATGAGAGTGGTGTCAAACTGTTTCTTTAAAATGGGATGTTTTCTGTCTTTACTAAGTGTCTTTTTCCCTCCATCTCCTTCCTCCAGTTCCTGACAGTAACCCCTTAGGTGTGCGCAGTGAGTCCACAGACCCAAAGACTCTGACTATTACATGGGATGTGAGTACTTCAATCTGTATGCATCTGTGTGTAAGCGTGCCCATGCATGCAATCCAAATTTAATCTAGATCTATTTTATATTCCTGTGTGTCTTTGCAGGAGATGGACAAACGCTTTCATAACGGCCCGGGCTTCCAGTACAAGGTGTCATGGCGGGAGGCTGGTGGGGCAGGTGAACGCTGGAAACATGCCGACGTACTGTCTCCGCCGTTTGTGGTAAACGACACAGGAACATACACACCGTTTGAGATCAAAGTCCAGGCTGTCAACTCAATCGGAGAAGGACCGCAGCCGGACCCTGAGATCGGACACTCCGGAGAGGAAAGTACGTCATCATTCCAGTGACAAAACCAGGAATATTGGGATGGGACAGCTTTTACTGCACATAAACACTCAGATAGAGTGTGTCCTACAGTTTAACCCTTTTCGTATTTATTTTGTCATCCCCTTAAAAAAAAAAAAAACTCTAAACATTTCTTAATTTTACAGTAATTAATTTTAAACAAGACAGAATAATGAGCAAATAAAAAAACTTAAAATATCAAGTGTTCAAACATACATACAGCATACTCTGCAGAGTGATGTCCTTTAATCTATAAGTTATCGCCGCAAAGAAACACAGATAGGTCAAATAGCAGAAAAGTCTATAAACAAACAAGTGTGTGAGCATTAAATATAAACGCGAGGATGCCTTCAGGGGATCAAGTCCTCATTAACAAGTTTATGATATTGTGCCGCCGTGCTCGATGGTGATGGCAAGAAAAGCAAGCATGACGCCGCCAGTATCTTTATTGAAGTGAAGTAGTGATGAATCCCCCTCATGCATGACTCACAAATGAATAATAGCCTAATTTTTTTTAATTATGATGAAGATACAGAAAAATAGTAGAGCCCATGTCTTCTTAAGAGGAGCCAAGCTCCCCTGTAGTTCACACCCTGAATATATCCACAACTGTAAACACATAATCACAAAAAAATACAAAAAATTAAAACCCCAAAATAGTAGTTTAATACCATTTTAACACAATTTATCAGCAAGTGGATTAGGTTTTTCCATGAAATCTAACAGGGGACTTTATGAAGTTAATTCTGGGTTTTCTTTGAATTAAATATATATTTTCATATGAAGAACAAGATAGCAACACATACCTTCATGCTCCTTCATTTAAATTATAAGCTGTTATGCGTTACTTGCTTATTTTTATTACAGCAAGCTCTCCCCCTCTCTGTCTCTCTCTCAGAGCCCGAGGAAGCTCCCACTGGAGTTGCAACGACTGTGATGAACAGCACAGTCAGAGTCAAGTGGAACGAAGCCCAGAACGTCCGAGGCCTGCTGCTGGGATACAAGGTACCGGTTCCCCTGCAGCCGAGGAGGCTCGTTTCTTTGGTCCTTCTGGTGCGATACTGACAAAAGAATTTGGTGGAGAGTTCAGCCGTGAGCCGAGGAAGAGGAGGTGACTCTGTCACTCATTTAGCTCATAACTCTTCAACCACGAGGCCTGGAAGCAAAACCCCATTGAATTACTCAGTACAAAGCAATTCTATCGGTGATTTCATCCAATGTTCACCAAGTTTGGTACAAAACATATTTGGATTTCCCAAAATTGGGTGCTAGATCAAGTTCTTGTTACGTTGATTTTTGACATTTTGAAGTTTTAACATAACGATTGGACATATTGTGCATTTGCAGTCTCATTTAGTTAACAGCTCATATACGTTGACAGAGAGGTGGCGTTACATCAACAAAGTTGATTCAAATGGATATAAAACTTAAATGGTCATGAAATAACAAATTAAGAGCATTGTGCAGAGTTATGCTTTATCTCAGAGATTTCTACACCACAGTGGGTGTTTATGATGGGCTTTGTTATAGCTGCAACAATCAGTCCATTAATTGAATTGCAGCTGTTCTGATAATTAATAAATCATTTAAGTATTTTTTTTAAAGAAAAATGGCTTTACAACATTTGATGATTCCAGCTTCTCAAATGTTCATCATCATCATGTCAAGTGAATATATTTGAGTTTTGGACACAAGAAATATGGTGAGGTCACTTTGGACATTGTTTTTGTGTATGCTTCATTGGCCAAATGATTAATTGAGAAAATAATTTGCAGATCAGTTTATTATGAAAATAATCTTCAGTTGCAGCCCTTCTTACTGTGAATAAAGCATTCCTTCAGTTTTGCAACTAACCATTATTTTCATTATCAATTTCATCATCTTATCAATCAAATGTGGGATGATTCCAAATTTAACAATATAATCCTTCAATTGTCACAATTTCCTAGAGACCAAGGTGGTGCCTTTAAATGTCTTTAAATTTTGTACAATATAAGATATTTTGTTTATAATTATAAAAACAGCAATTCCTCACATTTAAGAAGCTGGAAACAGAGAATATTTGACAATTTATCACCAATCAAAATTGTTTTTGTAAATCCGGCAAAGTAAAGGATTAGTCAAACTACAATTTCAGGCAACACAAACGCTTCCATCACTCTGGATTAAACCATTGACTGAACTTCCCATTAATTTAGTTTTGTCCCCCTCCATGTCAGATCTACATCAGGTGGCTGGGTCATCAGGGGGGGCGAGGCCGGAGGTCTCTTGGAAAACTGCACCACAAGGAGGAGAAAGAGGGGAGCTTAGAGCGACAGAAGGCGAGAGACAGGGTGGAGGTGGTCCACGGCATGATGACCTCAGCGGAAGTGACGGCGCTGCAGCTGTATTCTCGGTATGAGCTGACTGTCACTGCCTTCAACGCCAAAGGGGAGGGCCCACACTCCCCACCGCACCACTTCAGCACCCCAGAGGGAGGTGAGTTTAAAGAAATGTTTTGTTTTCAATGGCAAAGTTACAGTGACACGTGAACTTATTATCAGATATGCTAACTATATGCTTGTGCCCCATGTGTCTGTGAAGCTCCTGGTCCTCCTGCATCGTTGAGGTTTGAGAGCCCATCGGAGAAATCACTGACTCTCTACTGGACCCCTCCAGCTGAAACCAATGGCATACTGCTGGGATACAGAGTGCTGTATCAAAAGGGTAAGGTTTACAACAATCTTATAAAGGGACTGTGCAAAAATAATTAGGGTGGGAGGGGAGCTGAAAATTATAATTCATTTTATGAAAAAATTTGACTTGAAACTTCCAGTTTAAGTACAGAATTTCCTTCTGAATTGTAATTACACATGTAAAAAATGAAAATGCTGAGTAAAGGTAAAGGTGCTTTTTACATCCACCACTGCTGACAGATTGCTGGTTTGTGTTTCCTCTGTAGAGGTGGAGAGCAGAGACAGTCTGTTGCAGATGGAGAACATCGACGATCCCAGTCTGACTCACTTTGAGTTGGACCTTCTGGACCCCAGCAGCCATTACATCTTCAAAGTGATAGCTCGCACCGCCGCTGGAGATGGGCCTCCCATCACACGGAGGGGCGCCACCCTGCTTGAAGGAGGTGAAATCACAGTGATTTTTTTTACAGCATTCGACTGTCAAATGCAGTTCTTAATTCCAACTTTATTCATGACTTTCGTTGATTACTCATTCCTGTTTCCCTTCCTTTTCTCTTAAAACCTCCTCCCTGTCTTTGTCTCCTTCCAGTTCCTCCATCCAACATCACTATAGTTTCCAGTAACACATCACTCAACCTGAGCTGGGTGCCCGGAGAGCGACACAGGAACCACGGCTTCCAAATCCACTACCTCAAGAAGAGCTGTAAGAAAAGGGAGGGAGGAGATGGTGGTGATGAGAGGAAATGCTTTTACTTTTCTGCATAATGACTCTTAAGAGAAAAATGGGGGAGAAGGATGCAGAGAGGGAAATCAAGAAAGAGCAGGATGCCATTATTAATTATTAAATATGGCTTGTCCATTTTATTATTAAGTTACCAGCCTGTTACACGAAGTGGAAACATTTCCAAGCTCAACATGTACCTGAGGCAGAATTATTAAAATACATAGAAGATGAAAGAGAGGAAGAGAGCAAGAAAACATTCATCAGTGCAGAATATAAAACAACAACTTTACTAATCTATGACATTCTTGTGTGTGTGTGTGTGTTTCCTGCAGCGGGGGGTCAGTGGCAGGAGTCAGAGGTGGTGAACTCCACGCAGGGTTTCTATTCGCTGACAGGCCTTCAACCAGGAACTGAGTACCACCTTATGATCATGCACGGAAACAACACTCAGTGGGAAGATGTGGCATTGACCATAGGACCAGGTATTTGGATTTTCCTAACTTAATACTGTAAATAAAAAAATAATTAAGGACGGCAGGGTAGAGTTGAAGGGGGGATGTGGAGGACCTTATTTAATTTTGTAGAAAGTGTTGAGTTTCATAGCTTAACATTGATTGAGGAAAACTGATCATTGGCGAGTATGACATGACTGTTGTACTGATGGAATTAGTGCTGTGGAAATGTACATTTTACTTAATTTAAAAAGACAACAGATAAACATGGAGAAGGTTTTGAGTTTGCATTAACTTGGGAAAAGTGGAAATTAGAAATGAAGGCCTGTCTCTTATATACACCTCTAAATAAATGCCTGGTTCTCTACCACTATTTGAGAATGTACAGTAAGAAGATGATGGAATCCAGTAGCACCTACATGAAATTCATTGGTAGTTATCATTTTCATTTTCTCACTTTCCGTCTCTCAGTGCCGACGGAGATGCCCGGTGGGTTTGCCGCCCAAGGTTGGTTGATAGGACTCATCAGCGCCATCTTGCTGCTGGTGCTGATACTGCTCATCCTCTGCCTTATCAAACGCAGCAAAGGCGGCAAATATGCAGGTGAGACAAACAACACACTCACATACACAACGCACACACTGCACACACACAGTACAGACTTTAGTCTGTAGTCAAGAGTTTGATGTTGAGGATTTTTCCTACAGTGAAGGACAAAGAAGACAAGGAGGTGGACTCTGAAGCTCGGCCAATGAAAGATGAGACCTTCGGAGAGTACAGGTGGGTCTGACCTATCCCCTAGTTTTATTGAAAACTAGACATTGCAAAATGTTCACATTTATGGAGATTTGTCCAATTTTGAGAATTAAGCTGTATAGCTTAGGTGTTCCATTAATTATTTAAAGAAAAAAATAAATCTTTAGGGAAATATCAGAAATGTTCAGACAGCAGCTGGCAGGCTGAGCCCCGGCAGGGGAATAGACAAAGTTGGGCTGTAGCTTACATGTCATGAAGAGTAAGGACCACACCAGCATCTAACCAGACCGAGGGGACATTTGCAGGGACGTTAACATGCTGTTCGATGTGCCGCAGCTGTGCAGCTAATTAGCTAACTAGGCAGTGCACTTGTCCTCTGTGAATGTTTGTTTGGTCGCTCGTTCAACAAGCTGAAGACAAGACGTGTCCATATTTGTAAGTTAGATGAACAGAAGACGTTAGCAGGAAAGCTAATGAGTTGTTCAGAGTGTGTGGCTCTTGTGTTGTGTAGCAGGTTGATTGGTTGTTTGGAAACAAGTTCTGCATCTCAAAGGAGAAACCAGGAAAAGTGATTTGCAGAGCAGATATGTACACTGTAGCAGACAAAAACACATGACATTTAATTTCAGTTGAACTTTAAATGTAGTGGGATGGATGTACCAAAGTGGTCAGTACCCTGAAGCACTGAACTTATGGTAACTAGGTTTTATCTTAAGTGAATTCAGACTGCTCTTTGTTGTTTATTTTGGGTGCCCTGTACTGAGATTTATGATGATGTGTTGAAGTCTGAACATGAGTTTCCTCTCAGGAGCAGCCAGTGTGGACTCTCCTCTCCATTACAGAGCTGAGAGAGAAGAGTGCACTGCTTTTAAGAGGAAATATAAGAGCTGGTTTGATCGACTCTGATTTGAACGTTCTCACTAACACATCCACTCATAATATCTTCCTTCTAATCCCATTTCTTACATTTCTTACGGTTACCTGCTTTTTAACAATTCATCACTGATTCAGTCAAATAGGAACCTGCGCTGTTTCATTTCTAAATTAAATACTAATACTCAATAATTTAGTCATCTAAAGTTTTTCTATTTTATAACATCCTGAAATGCATCAAATTTCAATAACTTTACTTTGGAATGAAACCTCTAATTTCCCCTTTATTCTCTGTTTTTACTGCTTGGTTCATTTAACCGTATAGCTCTAACACTCCGGCTTGCTTTCCTTTTTATCTCACTTTTCTTTCTTTTAATGCTCTGCCTGCAGATCCCTGGAGAGGTGAGGAAGTTAACTCGCCTCTTTAACTCTTACATGCATGTTTTGCTTCTTGTGCCCATGACTGTGTTGTGATGGTGTATCATTACATTTAGACTACCTCAGTGGCAGGGAAAACCAGGCCTTTATTCCTTATTTCCTGTTTCTCCATATATAAGTGTTGTTTTGATAAAGTAAGTATAATATTAATTTCCACAGCACCTAATTCCATCAGTACAACAGAGTCATGACAGGCGTTCCACTTTGCTTTTTTCCCCAAACAATACAATGAATTTGAAGTCCTGCAGCCTTTGTTTTATAGGTAGGCTTTTAATGTGAAAAAACTTTGTTAACCTTCAGTGTTGAGTTCTGTTTATGATAGCTTTACATTGGTCAGAAGTATGGGAAAGAAGAAACAACACAAATTGTGTAGAATTGGAGCTGTGGAAATCAATTATTATCCTTTAATACTTTAATTTAACATGTGAGCTGTTGTAGTATGCTGCAGGTAATTCCACACCTCTCAATGTGTTTTTTAACCTGGACTTTATCAGGGATCAGCTTTTATTTGTCCTTGCTGGCCATGAGACTCGTCATTTTTTGAATACCAGCATTTACGTTATAGTGTACTATAATTACTGATGTTTTTCTCTCTCTCTGTCGTCTTTCAGTGACGGAGATGAGAAGCGCTCAGACAGCCAGCCGTCTCTGTGCGGGGAGAGTAAACTGGGCAGTGACGACTCTCTGGCTGAATACGGAGACAGCGTGGACATCCAGTTCAACGAGGACGGCTCGTTCATCGGCCAGTACAGTGGCCGGGTGTCCGTTCCCCAGGGCAACGAGAGCTCTGGTCCCGCCTCCCCCGATAACGCGGTCCCGCCTCCCCCCATGGCTCCATCCATGTCGAGCATCCTGAACCGGCCCAGTTAGACACACACACACGTACTCACATTACAAAAAAGTACACACACACACATACACACACACTGCCTGCAAGCAAACACTGAGGGACAGACCACTCCTGACTCCACTGCCTGTAATGTTAAAGTGCAAGAACACACACACACACACACACACACACACACACATCGCAATACATTCCACAGGTTTATGCAGTGACGCTGTTTACAGGATGTCTCGCCTTTTCTACTACAAGTTTACACACACACAGAAACACACAGTGACACCTACAACACACACAATCAGAAAGCCCTTCACTCTTCTATAAGACAGGAAGACTGAGGGAGGTGGAGGACAGGAGCTGCACCAGCTGTTCGTAAAATCCAAATTTAGCCTAGTTAGTGTTTACTAAGTCAAAATGTATGCGTCACTAAATTAGAGCAGGTTGAACCACACAAACTAGTTCTTACATAGAGGTTAGTTGTTACCTAATGTAACAGCTGAATACCTGATAACCAACAGAACAATTTGCCTTCTACAAGAACAAAAACACAACATACGACGCGCTTAGAGCGACTAGACGAGCTGATCGAAAACATCATGTTCGCCTTATTGATCCAGGCGTGAACAGACAATGAGAGCTACAGACGTGATGCTGCAGTTGACTTACTTGTTTACATAATCGAATGCTCTCTGATTGGACGCTGCCACAGATGTCACTCAGTAAGCGATTTACACTCTCGCTTTACGTTTGGCTGGTGCAACCCAATTTGGTAACTGGCTAGTTTGACACTAGTTAGTTGTTACTAAGAGCTTAGGAAGGACTTTACACAAACTTGGGGATGGATTTACAAACAGCTGGTGCAACCCAGTCCAGGAGAGGAAGATGATGGCTGATGTGATGAAGAGTGAGTCAAAGAAAAGGGGAAAAAAAGTCATTTCATCTTGTCTGTGACCAAAATGAAGTCTCATTCTGTCTCATTAACACATTTAAAGTCATATTCATTTTTTTTATATATACATCACCATTTTCAGTTATATTTTTAACTTTTTGTGCATCACTGTCAAACATCACCACTAAGTGTCTTTGTTTATGCTGTTTGTATTTATTTGTGTTTGTGTGCATGCGTCTAGGAATGATCTTGCTATTTATTGATGTCAGAGCGGCTCCCAAACCTAAGATGCATGCCCGTCCCTGAGGCATTTAAAAATCATTCAGTTGATATTCAGCGTATGAGTTTAAAGAGAGTCTGTTACTTTGTGTGTCCTTGTGCTCGCGTGTGATCGTCCTTGCTCTCCGTCTCTGCCCAGTAACCTGCAGCGATGGGAGATCTGTTGCCTTAAGAGAGTCCAGCTGAGCCTCCTCTCCTCCCATCTTTTCTGTCCGTCCGTCTGTAAATCATCCATCTCCCCTCACACACATTCCTTTTCCATCATTCTCCTGTTTGCTCAGCGGGTAAAATGCAGCACCAGGATGTTACGGCGGCCCTGAGGGCTCATGGCACTACAAACACAAGCAGAGAGAGAACACAGCGTTGTTGTTGTTGTTGTTTTAATATTCTGATTGCATGATTCACATATTGTATAATATTTTAATTGATAGGCTAATAATCAGCAAAAAGCTAACGTTTGATTAACAGCAAATAACATATATTATATAATATATCTTAATATGATGCAATCTGAATGTTAAAACAAAAATAAATAAATAAACTTACATTGTTGTGTCCGGGTGTGTTCATCACTTTTTAGTGTCCCCTGGAAATAGTTATTATTATACATGTGTTTTCTTGCAGTGCATTGAGCTTTCAGGGCCACCGTAGAATGTGATTACAGACAGAAAGACACTCCTGTGCACACACACACACACACACACACACCATGCACACACATGTATACTGATGCATGCACGGAGGGCCGGTCCTTTGTAGCAAAACCATATGGGACCCTCTGAAGGACAGAAGGAGGATGGGGGACGAGGAGGACAGAAGAAAATGAGGAGGAGGAGGAGGAGTTGACATAAATAGAGAATCTGACGTATCGTTCTCTGAATGTAAATAGAACCTTGAGATTGTCGTTTTTTTATTTCCATTGCTTCTTTTATAAGATGATCAAATTGTATTTTTTTTTTTTTACTATCTGTTGCCCTGTTTGAGTTGTAGTGCGGCGCTTCTTCACTGACCTGCTGCAGCCTTTGTATCATATAACTATAACCCGCCACCCCCCCACCCCTGGCCATCGTCTCCTCTTAGGTTTTCCTCTTGTGTCGATTAGTAGCCCAGAGACATTTAGAGAAGATTAGAATCATAGCGGGAACAACCATCCCTCCCCTTCATCGAGTTTCTTTATAGCGCTTAGAGATGCAGCAGATAATATTGATTATTAAGAAGTCTTGTCATAAATGTTAACATTGATACACCCCGCCAAGGCAGTGCTGTTTTAATGGACATGAGCGAGATGCGTTGATGTCTTCTGCAGCCCTGGATGGACCAATACTGGAAATCAATCTTAATACTTAGAGGGTTTATTTTTATGCCGGACAAACTCTGTCTGACAAATTATGCGAACAGGATTACCAACCAGGGACTCCCTGTTTGCTGGGACCCAGAGCTGAAGTTAGTTTTTAATGTCTGTGGAGCAGAGAGGGACCACAGAGATGAGCCTGCTGAGTCATTCCACACACACTGAGCGGAGAGCGGTACCTCTTGTGTTATTTTCTATTTTTATTATCGTCACAAGACCAAACAACAACGTGTTAGTCCGTCTCTCTCTCACTTCTCTGTCTGTGGCTCGCAGCTACAAGCCCATTGGTTCCTACTGAAGACGTACACTTTTAAAAATCCCCTCCAGACATGTTTTAAAACATAAAAATACTCGATACACACAAATGTATAGTTTCGTATTTTAGGAAATGTCCTGAGACAGCTGCTCACTGTAGTTTTTAGCAAACATTACTCAAATTGGAGGAATTAGTACATTTATTGGGGACCCAGTTCAACAGTGAGGCTCATTGATGTGTTTTTAATAGTTTTTCCTGTTGAGCTGATAGACCACCCCTGATCTATAAATCACGGCAGTAATGTCTTAGACTACATCTACACTAAGCTGTGTAGTTTTTAAAATGCTGTTTTTAAAACTGCATCACATCTAGTGAGGAGTGAGACAGATAATGACAACATGTGTGTGTTTAGGGTGTATTGGCATTTAAAGTGATCGATCACAGAGAAAGTTAGAGGCGACAGGAAGTCCTTCTTAACTTCACTGCCACACAGACCCTGACCCTCACTGAGAAACTTGGGGTCGTCGTTTTGCAAAAGCTCTGTTTACTCAGTACACACTGAAACACCAAGCCGGCGTTTTCAAAGTTTTTGGGCAAGAAAACCACTTTTTGACTCTGGACGGAGGGAAGATTAGTTTAATTTGCCCGGCTCAGTGTGGACATACACTTAGTTTGGCGTTTAATTGTCACCAGTGAACTCACTATCCAACATGAAATAGCAGGCTGTTTACAGGATGTTTACCTTTGCCTTGTCTTGTGTTGGAATTGGCCCGTCCAACCAAAACTGCCCACCTTCATTCACCTCTCAGTGTAATAATCCACAACCTCAACATGCTGCCTTGTTAAGCGTCTCGCAGGTCCCTGTCCGTCCTCTCTGCTCCTGATGCTGACTGTACAGCCCTGTCTGTCTGTCTGTCTGTCTGTCTGTCTGTCTGTCTGTCTGTCTGTCTGTCTGTCTCTTGTTGCAGCCTTCTTTTATATATAAACATGTTGGGGGGGAAAAAACACAAAAACTAGTAAAAAAAACAAACAAAAAAAGACAAAAAACTTTAGGTATAAATAATAACAATACTGCTAATGATAACAACAACAGTGCTATTATCAGTTGCGATGACGCAGTCATTTTGTCGTCAGTAGCGATGATATGATCAATAAGTAACACAATCAAATGAATCAGTATCACAGGATCTAGCAGGGTCATGATAACAGATGGGAGGGCAGCTGTGGTGTGTGTGTGTGTGTGTGTGGGGACACTCAACACTCAAACACACACATATAAACAAAGGGGGTGGGATGGGGGGGTATACTGCAATATTGAGGTGTGCTGATGTTGTACCTGCTTGTTGCATTGTGCGCTGTACTGTAGCTGGCAAACTAACCCCAGACTGTCAACTAATAAATAAACATGGACTACGCATATCCCGAACAGGCCTGAGCTGCTGCTTCTTTTCTTCTGTGTGTGTGTGTGTGTGTGTGTGTGTGTGTGTGTGTGTACTTTGAGTTTTAGGAAGTGATGACCTTTTTTCAGAGAGAGGACAAATTTTTCACTTTCTCGTAGGACATCTTGTGTGCGTGAGTGATATAAATAGAGAGAGAGAGGTAGAGAGTGTGTGAAGAAGGAATGTAGTAGAGCAGGAAACCGTCTGTGTCTCATACACACACCTAAAACTATCAATCACACCCGTACGTGTGTCATTCTGTACATTTAATCTTGTTATGTTTGGGTTTGTTGGAATCTAAAGCCCCTTTCTGACCTGCACCGGGGGCCATTCTGCATAATGAGTACTTTTACTTTTGTTATGGTAAAAGTTTTACTGTCATAATTTACCTACAGCAGTATTACCATCAAACACAGGCTACATGAAGTACTCATTATGCAGAATGACCCATTTTAGAATAATATAAATTGTATTAATGTATTATAATGATTGATGCATTAAAGTGTACTTTATGTACTGCAGGGAGCTTAATATATAATAATACATGGGGTTTATTAGTTGGTTATATTTTGTATAAATAATATGAATCTGCAATGTAACTAGTAAATAATAAAAAGTACAATATTCTCCTCTGACTGTGGTGGAGTAGAAGTATAAAGTTGCATAGCATGGAGGTAAAAGTACCTCAAAACTGTATTTAATGTATAGCAGTTGTGTAAATGTACTTGGTGACTTTGCACTACTGTAAATATTACAGTATATATATATACAGACAGTATATCTGTCATAGTTAGACGCACACAGGAGCGAAGACAGCGCGCATCCTCAGCAGGAAGCTGACGGAGGACGGAGCACAGAGACTCGTGGGAGCCGCTCCCTGTCTCAGGGAGGAGGCAGGAGCCGGTGAGGAGGGGTTAAACCTGGAGGACTAGTTTCCCTGACGCAGACGGAGCGTGTGTGCGTGTGTGTGTGTGTGTGTGTGTGTGTGACCGAAGGAATACTAAAGCGGAGGGAGCACAGCGAGGAGGAGGACCAACATCTCAGTCTGTTTAACAGGCTGCAACTTACTGCGATACTGAGCGAACATCACAGAGGCAGGGACACACGATCTGCCCGCGATACACACTCACACACACTCACACACACACACACACACTCACACACTGTCACACACACTCACACACACACACACACACACTCACACACACTCACACACACACGCTCCGCTAGGAATAGATTTGGAGGATGAACGGCGCGGCGGTTACGCAAGACGGGGCCGCGCTGCAGGGGGGCGCGGGGAGGACGCTCCGGTTCCAGCGGCCGCACGGTGAGTGACAGCGACACACACACACACACACGCGCACACACACACACACACACACACACGCTGCATGTCCAGGCAGCCTGGTTATGCAATGCAGACATGCACGTGCCCGCATACACAAACACACTTCCTCTTTTTTTTCATTCATTTGTGTAACCGCCTGAGAGAGACCGTGTGCGCGTGCGCCACCACGTGACGCAAACTGTTGATCAGTCTCATTGATTAAACGAGCCGAGCGCGTGGCTCTTTAAAGAAATACCCACAACCCCCTGCAGGACTCCAGCCACGCGCGCGCGCGTCATGTAAGTGTTGCGGGAGTGTGCGGGGCGGCGGCACAACGTAGAGAACAGCATGTCCCGCCCCCCCCCCCGGCTGCAAGGCGTTTGTGTTTTTGGTTTTTTTCTGGATGGGGGGGTAGTATGGGGGGGGGGGGGGTGTGTGTGGGGGAGCGACCCGCGCGGCTTCTCTGTCTCTGCCTGAAGGAACAAATGGAGTCCAAGAAGAACGCGCCCCTGGTGCGGCGGCGCGTGCGGTGTGAGAGCACAGGTGAGCTTTGAGACACACACACACACACACACACACAGGCACACACACACCCAGACACACACACTCACACACACTCACAGACACACACACATACACACACAGACACTCACACATACACACACAGACACACACACACACACACACAGACACACACACACTCAGACACACACACACACTCACACACACACACAGAGACACACGCACACACTCACACACACACTCACACACACACACTCACACATACACACACACACTCACACACACAGACACACTCACACATACACACACCCACACACATACACACACACACTCACACACAGACAGACACACACACACAAACTCACGCACACACATACACACACACAGAGACACACGCACACACTCACACACACACACACACTCACACACACACTCACACACACACCCACACACATACACACACACACTCACACACAGACAGACACACACACACAAACTCACGCACACACATACACACACACACACATACACACACCCACACTCAGACACACACACACACACCCACACTCAGACACACACACACACACACACTCACACACACACACACGCTGTGTGAGCTGGTTGTTCGTGGTGATCTGTGCTTGATGTGAGTGGAGGTCAGTGGTGGGAGATGTTCAGACTCTTGTTTTGCTGCCTTCAGTGTGGAAAGTAACCGAGTGCATCTACTGTTCTGTTGACCTACATAAGCACAATCTAGAGGTAGTTTTTACTTCAGCTTTCCTTGTATTTGTTGGTTTACACTTTAACTCCACAACTTTGTAGAGGCAAATATTGTACTAATATGATTTTACTAAAGAAAGGTCCCGGCTGGATTCAAACCGGGGCGAATAGTCCAAATATATTAGTTTCACTCCACAATATTTCACAACTACACTTAAAGGAGCACTTTGCCAACTTTCAACCAGCTTTGTAACATTACAGTGTTGGTGGTATACGTAAATGAACAATGTACAAATTTACAAAACATGTAAGCAGCATTTTGATGTTGATCATTTTAACTACTTTGTATGTGTTGGGTAGATTGAAATACTGTATATAGAAACGCACCAGACTTGATAAGATGATGTGGTTTGAATAAATCATTTTAATCTATAAAGCTAACTATAAATGTCAGATAGTACTGGAGTAAACAGTGCAATATTTCCCTCTGAAATGTATCGGAGTAGAAGTTCAAAGCAGCATTAAATGTAATTACTCAAGTAAAGAACAAATTCACATTGAAGTGTGGTTGTATGAGGTATTTTCTACTGACTTGCCGTCAGACGGACCTTTCTGATGGGGAACTGACGCCATTATATCCACCAGACTCCTTTGACAAAAACAGTGATTTTACCTCGCAGAGCACGGGGTTGCTGGTGTTCTGCTGCCTCGGTCGGTTAGTTTGTTTGTGTTACTGTGTGACTTTGGTGTTTTAACATGTTTGTTCTGATCAGAAATAATAACGTGTTAATGATGTGTAACGCGGCAGCAGCAGACCAGCAACTCCTGTGATCTGCGAGGCAAAATGACTGTTTTTATCTAAGGAGTCTGGTTGCTGACTGATGGCAAAGTAGTGAAAATATTCTAAATATAGTGTACACTTAAACTGATATTGATGATTTTAGGGTTAAAATATGTTTTGCTGCTGCCCGTCCACAGCTGTTTACTGCTGAGCACCTGTGCAGGTACAGCTGTCAGGTTCTCCACACTGGGGGGGGGGGGGGGGGGGGGGGGGGGGCTGACCGTCATCTACTGTAGGTGATACACTGACTATAGATAAGTTCCTCAAACAACCAACTTCACAACATTTGAACTATCCCTTTAAGTGCAGCCTAATGATTGTAACAGATGTGTGTTCTCACATGTCGCTGTTAACATCCCGAGTGGCCAAACATACAGCGACCAACAAGAACACACAAAGTAAACATCCAGTGTTTCTCTGTCACACACACACACGCTCTCACACACACACACACACACGCTCTCACACACACACACACACACTCTCACACACACGCTCTCACACACACACGCTCTCACACACACACACACACACACACACACACACACGCTCTCACACACACACACACGCTCTCACACACACATGCTCTCACACACACACACACACACACACGCTCTCACACACACACACACACGCTCTCACACACACACACACGCACGCTCACACCCACACACACACACTCTCACACACACACACACACTTTCACACACACACACACGCTCTCACACACACACACACACGCACACACACACACGCTCTCACACACACACACACTCTCACACACACACACACACACACACGCTCTCACACACACACACACGCGCTCTCACACACACACACACACACACGCTCTCACACACACACACACACACACACGCTCTCACACACACACACGCACGCTCACACCCACACACACACACTCTCACACACACGCACACACACACACGCACACACACACACGCTCTCACACACACACACTCTCACACACACACACACACGCTCTCACACACACACACACACGCTCTCACACACACACACACACGCTCTCACACACACACATGCTCTCACACACACACACGCTCTCACACACACACACACGCACACACACGCTCACACACACACACACACACGTGCGCTCACACACACACTCTCACACACACACACACGCACACACACACCGGACACTTTTGTACAGCTATACGTGTTAGGACATTCATTGACATGCACCCCCCCCCCCGAACCTGAACCTTCAAACCAAGTCTGAACCCTCAAACAGCAGTTGAAGGTGTCTCAGAAAGTGAGGACCGGACAACATGTCCTCACTCCCATGGTCTAACACTCAAACTGGTCCTCACAAACATAGATGTACACACACAGGGCTGGGCTGGTTGGTTTATATTGCTCATTTAATAAAATGCTAACAGAGCTGCTCAGCATGGTTGATCCTGGTTTGACAAGCTGCACCACTTCCTGTATGCGGGGGCAAAGTTTAGAGTTGCACTTGGTGATTGGTCGGATGACCCGGACAGTCAGCGTGACTGACGGGTCATCCGACCAATCAGAGACGCTCCATCATCTGCAAGGAGCCAAACAGGTGCGTTTGCTGACAAACGACTCAAACTCCTCCCCCGCTGACATCGTGGGAGAGAGCTCAAAATCTGTACACTCACCTGGGAAGCTCCTCTTTATCGTGTCCTCCTGTTCACACACACACACACACACACACACACACAGTACAGAGGTGTAAACACACTCATTTGGCTGTTGAAGCCATGTCAGAAACACAAAGAAAACTCACTCAAAACCCTCTGGAGAAGACCTGGGTCCCATGGATGAAAGGCAGGCTGAGCCAACGCAGAGGCTGTGAGTACACACACACACACACACACACACACACACACACACACACACACACACACACACACTACCTGACACACATGGGTAATACTCACTTCAGTTTGACAAGCTGATACTTGTGCATTAAAGGAGGTGTCAGGCGGTTTTTGAGAGCAGAGCGACTTCACAGTTGATGATTCCTCGCTGTGAGACCGGAGGGCCGTTCACCCCGAGGTTCACTCTGACAACACGTGTACGCTCTTTTCTTCAACCTAATGATTCAATCTCCAGCACTTTCACATCATTAAATTACAGTTTTGATGCTCTCTGTTGCCCCATGATGCAACATGATGGTGCTTCAGCTTATTTATTTTCTACTTATTTAAGTAAAAGTACCACTACAACAATGTTAAAATACTTAATTCCAAGTAAAATTTGAGATGTTTTAACAGAAAATGTCTCCTGTGACTGATATCTGACTCTTTGTGATGTTATTAGATTGTTGATCCTGATGCATCAATGTTAGAGCAGCCTGTTACTGTTGTAGCTGCAGCAGGTGGAGACAGTATGAACTGATTCATATACAGTCAGTTTAGTTCTGTGGTTGCTAACCTAGGGTTCGGGCCCCTTCAAAGGGTCACCAGATGAATCTGAGTGGTTGTAAGTTGAGTAATGGGAGAGAAAAGATGTAAGAAATTTTGGATAATTCGACCTCTTTGGGCCTCAAAAAGTAATTTGAATGAAATCATGTGAAACATTTAAAAGGGAAATGTCTTCTATTAACTCATAATCATCTGAAACATAACTGGACACTTGGTAAGAGGCCACAAGTCAAAAAGGGTTTGAAACCACGTTTAACAGTGTGATGTATTATGTTTTTTTTTAATGTTAAATCTTATTCTGAAAAGTAACTAAAGCTGTCAGATAAATGTAGTGGAGTAAAAAGTCACAGATTTGCCTCTGAAATGTAGTGAAGTAAAAGTATAAAGTAGTATTAAATGTAAATACTCAAGTTAAGTAAAAGTACCTCAAAATTGTACTTAAGTATGGTGGTGAGAAATTATTCAGACTTTACTTAAGTAAGAAAATAAATACTTAAAGTAAATGTACTTAGTTACTTAGTTAATCTGTGGATTACTTTCTTACTTTCTGGGGAATAAACATAAACAATTCTCAAGTTAAAATACAAGAACTTTAAAAAGGTTTTCGCATCTCATTCACCATTTCACACACACACACACACACACACACACACACACACACACACACACACACACACTGATGACCACTGGCTCAAACACAACTTGTCATTTTTACACAGTCAGTGTTTCTACGTATTAAAAGATATAACATGTTCATCAGAGATCTTTGGAGGTGTTTGTAGACAGATTTCGTTACCCTTGGACGGAGCCGGGCTAGCTCTTTCCCCCGGTTTCCAGTCTTTATGCTAAGCTAAGCTAACTACCTATGGTATTTGTCAGCACTGTTGTTGATGCTGTGTTGGGAATGTGTTGTGACTGACGCCCTGTGACTGATGATGGGAGAGCGTTACACCGTCACTGACTCACTGTTTAGTTCTCAGGCCTGATATGAGAATCAAATGGATCTTAACTAAAGACAAAGGCTGCAACTAATGCTTATGTGTATTATTTTTTTCTATAAAACGTCAGAAAATTGTGAGGAATGGCTATTGTAATTTCCCATGATGCCCGTGTTGATGTATTCAAACAGCCTGTTGTGTCCAATCAAAAGTCCAAACGTTATAAACTTCTGCATGAACCTAACGTGTCTGTTTGTTTGTGTGTTTCAGCATCGGTGCCCCAGTTCACCAACTCCCCGACCATGATAGTGATGGTGGGACTCCCGGCGAGAGGGAAGACCTACATCTCCAAAAAGCTCACCAGATACCTGAACTGGATCGGCGTCACCACTAAAGGTATCACATGACCGTTACAGGATTACACCGAAACTCCGATTTCACCGGGACTCGTGCTCACCGCCTGAAACCATCATGTGATTACACTTCACATTTGGTCCCAATGTTTCAACTCAACAGCTGTAAAAAGATGTTTTACTGCACAATGATACTTAATCTTTAACAAGTGCCAACTCTAGACAGTCCCACTGTTCATTTCTGACAAAAATATGCCTGTTTGAGTATGCAAAAACAATTTAACTGTTCTTTTTTTACAGTATAGGGAAGTGAGTATACACAACAACACGTCTGGATGTTACTCTGCATTAAACTATAAGATGTTCCTCTTATTTTGCTCACTGCATTATGTGAGAAGCTTTATTTAGTCACCTGTAAATGTTGAGGTCAAGCCAAGAAAGTTTCATAACGTAACACGTGAAATCAAGTGTGTTCTCTCAAACACGTGTTAAAGACTGAAAGTACACAAAAGTTACAGGAAACTCTGAATTGAGAATTTGTACAGTGAAGTGAAGTGGCAGCAATATATATTTATTTCATTAAAACTTTATTTCAGACTCAGGATCCAGATAAAGAGACAGGACATCACATAGAATAAATTACAAACAAAAGCACAATAAAAAAAAACACTAATGTTTTACAAACAGGCAGCTGTCTTCACTGCTGGGATTGGTAGCGTGTGGTACTGAACATGTGGTACAACATCATTTTCAGCGTCATTAAGCCAGTTAATAAATTCAGACATACGTTTTCTTAAAAAAGTTTGGAAAGTATTGACTCCTGCAGCCACTAACATAATAATCATATCCTCATGGCATAATTTTAAGCTACTTGGAGTCTCTGTAAACTTGCTTTTTTGTAGTTTGTAGTTTGTTACCTATACGTATTTTACTGTTGCTGTAACATGTAACAGGTCATCAGCACAGTAAAATGTATGCATCTCTCTTGTTTCTGCTTTAAACATGGTCAAATACAGATTTTTTTTGAGGCTGTTAAATCGATTTCATCACAAACAGACTTTGCACTTGTATTTTGTTGGGGTGAAAGGGGTTGAAGCTGCTCTGTTGGGCTGTCAGTTAATGTCTCTGTGCTGTGGAGCTTTGAGCTTTATCATTATTTCCCCATTTCTCTGGACTTTTATTTGCATCCAACTGAAACACAGTATTTCTCATGTATTCCTAAAACTAGATGATTCCAAATCCAGTTTCCTATACCTAATGAATCCAAGTATGGTTACTGAATATCATGTCTCTTTTGTTTTACAGTGTTCAATGTTGGGCAGTACAGAAGAGATGCCACGCGCTCCTACAACAGCTTCGAGTTCTTTAGACCCGACAACGAAGAGGCCATGAAGATCCGCAAGTATGAACCTTCAGCTTCAGAGGGTCTCGCTGCCGACTGTGTGTGACTTATATAAACTAATTAAATATGTATGAAACGCGTATGAAAGTGAAATCAGACAGAAATATTGCATTGTTAATGTTTTTTTTCTATTTCTGTGCACAGGGCCTGTGCTGTCGCAGCCCTGAAAGACGTGTGCGACTACTTCTCCAGGGAGCTGGGGCAGGTCGTGGTGAGTGAAAGCTTACATTCAGTGTAAAGTATCCCTAAAGTGGCTCTAATCTATATTTTTATAATGTGAAAACAGTGTGACAGCTGCTGAACCTACAGAGAATCAGCTTTCAGGAGCTTTGCAGTGAGTTTCAGCTCATTGTTTATCTGTCCGGCCCACAGCTTTACTGTTTTGGTTCACTCTCACGGCTCTCATGGCTGCTCAGCAGCAAACAGCAGACAGACTCAGTCAGAGATCAGCTGGTGAACATAGTGCAGCGTTTAGCAGCTAAAGAGCCAGATATTTCCCTCAGGAGGAGGTGGAGACCGAAAACAGAGCTAAAAGAAAGAGAATATTGGACTGTTGGAAACTGTTAAACCTCCGTGTAGGAAGGCAGTTTGAATCCAGCACGGGAATGGCGGACTCCGCCACTAACAATGAAACTACAATATACACAGAAAGATAATTACTGAATGAAAAGACAACCTGTGTTTGATTTTAATAAATTAAACCTTTATAACTTTAAATTCTTTATTTCTCGGTTGCTGGACAAGTAATTCAAATGTTTATTGCTGATTTCAAAAAAAATGTTTGTCATACATGCAGTAGTATTACATTGTTAAGCCTGGTATACAAGAATTTAGATTAGTACATATAAACCCTTTTCAGGTCTGGTACGTTTGTTTATTCAGACACTGATCTCATTTGTCTCTGTAAGGTTTTTGATGCCACCAACACCACCCCAGATCGCAGAGAGGTCATCCTCAGCTTTGCCAAGGAGAACGGTTACAAGGTTTGTTTTCTTTTTTGGTTTTCTTTTTGTACAAATGGAAACCTGAAAAATCTAAATTCTGCGACCAATCCTCTCTCTGTCTTTTCCCACCTGCGCAGGTTTTCTTTGTGGAGTCGATATGTGACGATCCAGAGATAATCGCTGAGAATATTAAAGTAAGTGAAACGTACGTGTGTGTGTGTGTGTGTGTGTGTGTGTGTGTGTGTGTGTGTGTGTGTGTGTGTGTGTGTGTGTGTGTGTGTGTGCAGGAAGTTGTGGTTCCAAGATCGCTGCGAAAGCCGAGCCAAGTGCTTGTCTTGAGCCAAGGCCCAGTGTGTGTCTTATTTGTTATTGGTGGAGCCCACCCTGCTCAGCACCAGTCAGATTCTGCCAAGTCACGTGTGTCGGGACAAGATCTGGTGTGGCGTTTGTTCCAAAACAAGACAGTTTACACATATGGAGGACACTGCTCCTGCTGTTATTAATCTTCCCCTTTTTTTTCTTATTATTTTCAGTTCCGTTTAGCTCAGCTCATTTCAGTTGAAGCAGTTTAGCTCGGTTCATTTCGATTGTCTGTGTGTGTTTGATTGTCTGCTGTACGTGTAGTTCACATGGCTCATTTAATACCTTAAAAATCGTTTCTAGGTTGTTTTCATCTTCTCTTATTGTTTTATAAAGCTGCAAAACCAACTCTGCATTCCCCCTTTCTGTTGTATTTTGAATCTTCTCTTTTCATTCATAAAGTAAAAAAAAAAAGAGCTATTGACAATGAATTTGAGCAGTTAAGAGGATTTGTTGAATTTAATATGGAGCACTTGTAAACCTGAGAGATGAAATCAGAAATGTTAGGATATGAATATGAAGATGTTCTTGTGTCAGCTAAAAGCCTGCAAGACGGGGACGTGCACTGCAGTTTACGTCTCACTCGAACCCTTCAAAACACTCTCTTTCTCAAACTAGCAAGTGAAGCTGAGCAGTCCTGACTACGTAGACTGCGACAAGGAGGAAGCTGTGGCCGACTTCCTGAAGAGGATCGAATGCTACAAGTTGACCTACGTCCCGCTGGATGACAACAAGGACAGGTGACAGCATCCTGCCCAGAGCTCCTGTTTACATCCACACCTAACCCCAGATCTGTCCCTTATCTCAACCATACCATCGCAGCCATGCGCCGATATTCTACAAGCTGGACTTTTATAAACGTTGCCTTTGGCCGTAAAAACATCTCAGAACGTAATCCACAATCGTCCAGACTTAGTGAATTGATCCTACTTACAAGTAATGTGTGTGTGTGTGTATCCAAAGAACCAAATGTGGATTAATCCGCAGCTGAAAATAGTCCTCAACAAACAAAGGACCATTTCCTCCAGTTTGAGTAACGTTTGTTAAAAACTACGGTGGCCAGCTTTAGGAAATTATTCAGTGTTTTATGAAAATGAAACTAAATATACATATATTTTTAAAGATTTGTGAGCTGTTTTTTATTGAAGTATTTAGATAATAACCTGGCATCGCTACACTAATTCACAAATGCGTATTAATCTGGAACCTCTCGATTTCCCATGATACTGAGAACTGTAACACCTCAGAGAGAGTAAATGAAGACGACTGTACTGACCGTGCACATGTGTCTTTGTTGTCTTTCTGCAGGAACTTGTCGTACATCAAGATCTTCAACGTGGGCAGCAGATACCTGGTGAACCGGGTCCAGGACCACATTCAGAGCAGGATCGTCTACTACCTCATGAACATCCATGTCACCCCGAGATCCATCTACCTGTGTCGCCACGGAGAGAGCGAACTCAACCTCGTGGGTCGCATCGGGGGGGACTCCGGGCTGTCGCCTCGCGGGGCGAAGGTTAGAAGTGTGTGGTCTGTTTGCGTGTGCGTGGACTGAACATGTTGAACATCCTGTTTCTGATCTTACGTCCTCTCTGTGTCCTCTCTGTCAGTTTGCCAGTGCGCTCGGTGCGTACATGCGTGGGCAGTGTATCTGCGACCTGAAGGTGTGGACGAGCCACATGAAGAGGACCATCCAGACTGCAGAGGCCCTGGGAGTCCAGTACGAACAGTGGAAGGCCCTCAATGAGATAGACGCTGTAAGTGTTGGAGGAAAGTTATTTTCATATTTGCGTCCACGGCGTGTTTTAGACTCTCTCTGCTTTTCTGTGTTTGCCGCCTCAGGGGGTTTGTGAGGACATGACATACGAGGAGATTCAGGAGAATTACCCAGAGGAGTTTGCACTGAGGGACCAGGACAAATACCGCTACCGCTACCCTAAAGGAGAGGTGAGGAGTCTAATTAACAAGAAAACACCCCCTTTTTCCTTATTCTATCTCACTTATGACACCAGTGAATTGAAAAATACTGTTAAAATATTTTATTAAAATTTTTTTATTAAGTTAATTTTCATTAAAAACAGGTTGGAATATATTTACTGAACTGGCAGATTTTCTCATTTTTTAAAAAACCTTATACATGACGGATTAGACATTATCACTACACGTGTCCGAGTTCACCCTGCAGGATTTTAGCCCTGATTTTCCACAACAGTATTTGGAGATCACCGACAAACGGTCTGCTGTCCTCCTCAGCAGCTCTCTGAACCCAGTCTTATAGTTTCTATCACAATGCTTTGGCATGAAACAAGCTTTTTTCAGCATTTGTAACCATGTTGTCTTGCTGAACCACAACACGGGAAGGCAGTTATACGTTTTCATTTCAAAAATATTTATTTGCCTCCAACTCTCTCTGGAGAACAGACAATCCTTGCTGCCCACATATCCCAATCTATCCTCTCACCCATATTCTTTACAAGTCTTTTTCTTTTCAAAAATCAGCCATGAAGTGTGAACAAGGCATAAAACATTAAGGACTGATGCATCGTATTTTAAAAACTGTCCATTTTAATGAGCCACATTCTGAAGTGAGTAGTTTATGATAAAGGGTAGAAAGAAAGATATTCTCTCTGTTTAAGTGTTCCCATTGTTGAAAACTAAACACTGTAAACTAAGATGGTGACTGTAGTGGTCCTTATACCTGACAGGTGATTTATTTTATTTATTTTTTTGTAGGGCTGTAACTAATTATTATTCTCATTATCAATGAATTTCTCTTCTTTTTTTTCTTCAATTAATCAAATAATCATTTAGTCTATAAAATGTCAGAAAATAGTGAGAAATTCAATCACAATTCCCAGAGGCCATAGTGAAGGCTTCAAATAGCTTTGTTCTGTCTGTCAACAGTTTAAAACTCAAATATATTTAATTTACAATCATGAAAAGCAGCAAATTCTCACATTTTAGACTAATAAATAAATTTTGACATGATTATTGACGAAAAAACGGTAACTTGATTATTAAAATTGTTGTAGTTTTAACTGCAGTTTCTTGTTTTTACTATGTATTTGTGTAAGGTGGCCCCGCAGTAGAGTTGAACTGAACTGTTTAACATCCTGCTGTTTGTCTGTGCTCCACCAGTCGTACGAGGACCTGGTCCAGCGTCTGGAGCCCGTCATCATGGAGCTGGAGAGGCAGGAGAACGTTTTAGTCATCTGTCACCAGGCTGTTATGAGATGTCTGCTGGCCTACTTCCTCGACAAGAGCGCTAGTGAGAGAAAATACATTAATTTACAATAACACCGTTCAGGTCTCACCACTTCACACGCAGCATCCCACCTTTCTAACGCTCAGGCCTGCAGGACGCTCAGGTTTACTAGATTTCTGCAGCATCTGTTAGAACATGGAATTAGGAAGTTTTTGCTTCAAGGATCAGTCTTGTTATAATCTATATTTTACTTATTGGCAACAGTCCCATGTGCAGACTCAAACCAACAGTGAGTTTATCCCCTAACAAGTATTATGTGTGTGTCACAGCCTGATATATCTTCTTCCTCTGACCCACAGAGCTCCACTGTTATCCAAAAACACACCGTCCTGCTGCCCCAAATACTCACCAGAGCATCAAATGTGGATTAATCCGCTGCTTAAAATAGCCCTCAACAAAAGCACTATTTCCTCCGGTTTGTTTGACTAAAAACTACACTGAGCAGCTGTTTTAAGAAATTACTAAGCCTTTAAAAAAAAAAGGAAAGTATATATGTGTGTTTTTAAAGATTTACGTCTTCAGTAGGAACCAATGAGCTTGGAGCTGAGAGCCACAGACAGGAAGTGAGACGGATGAACATGTTGTTGGTTTTGTTTTTTTCGTGTAATTTGTTCGTTTTACAAATACACTTGTATCATATTATAACTAAACAAATATGACCCTCCTTTCCCCCCGTGTGTCAGGCGAGCTGCCCTACCTGAAGTGTCCTCTCCACACGGTTCTGAAACTCACCCCAGTCGCCTACGGTCAGTCCCTCGGTTGAAGTTGTCTCGTTTCTGCCTTTGATTTCCTCGTCACCGTGACGCCCTGAAACTTTGCCTCTTTATCAGACTCGGACATCACAACCTCTCTTTGTTGCTGTTTGTCTTTTTCCTCTCTCAGGTTGTAAAGTGGAGTCTGTCTTCCTCAAAATTGAAGCTGTCAACACACACAGGGACAAACCAGTGGTAAATAAAAAACTTATTTATTTATTTCTTTTCAAAAACAGGTAGAGGGGAGAAGGTAGTTTTCTGAGTTATGAGTAGCGCCTGCAGAGCTTCCCGTCAGGCTGCGTCAGAGGTGACAAAAGTATGTGCATTCTTTACTCAAGTAGAAGTACTGATTCAACTTCTTTACTCAAGTAAAGTTAGGGTTCAGGCTCTGAAATGTAGTCAAATTATAAAAGTAAAAAGTAGTTGTAGTTCTCGTCCCTGTCACATCACATTCACCAGTCGGTCGAGTCTCTCCCTCGTCTGTTACATCTGTCCTGTGTGATCTGCACTGATGGAGACACCAAGGAATCCTCTTCTCTACGTGTTATTGTCCATTTAGGTTGAAATCAATTCAAAATAATCGATAATTCCCCTCAAATGCATTAAAACTAAAGTAACGAGCCTGTTTTGAAGATGTGAGAAGGAGAAAGTACAGATATTTGTGTTCAAATATAAGGGCTACAAGTAAAAAGTTACCAGAAAAATGAATACTCAAGTAAAGAACAGATACCTAAAAACTCTACTTAAGTTCAGTCATGAAGTATTTGTACTTGTACTGCGTACGCCCCCACCAAGAACCACCAATCACAGGGTTTGAGCAGCCCAGGGCAAAAAACTGAGATGCTTCAAAAGCAAATAAATACATGTTTATGCAGATCTACACCAACACTGTGTTTATCACACGATTACCTGCACGCTGCACGTCTTTACTGCGAGGTCTAGATAGATTTTGACTCGCTGGATGTAGCTGCCTGTTTTACGGCTGATCGTGGAAACATTTATTTACCGAGGCAGCGATGGTGGTCACAAAACTCAGCGATGTAGATGAACGCATCAACATGGATATGAACTCCTCTCATCTCTTATCTGGTTTGTGATTGGTAGTAAGAGGACACTGTTTAAGGGGATTTTAGCCCAACTAAAACTGGAAAAGTCAGGGGACAAACTTACAGGGCACTCTGTAACGGTAAAGAATTAAAGTCAGTATCTGTCTTTATTCAGAAACACAGTGGCATCAGATAGACGGTATGAGTTTGTGTCTTCCTCAGAACGTGGACGTGGACAGAGAGACGGCGGAGGCGTTGGAGACGGTCCCAGACCACATCTAGAGGAGGAAACGCGACAGGGAGCTGGTTTCATCTCCACCCTCCCTCATGGAAAGTGGCCTTTTTTTTTTGTTTTTTAAGTAATCATAGTGTTTGTTATTATCGTGGTCACTGTTGTGAAATGGACAAACCTTGTGACTTTGAGACATTTCTCCTCTAGCATTTCCATTGTAAATGCACTTTATAATGCAGGGCTCGGGTTAAACGCCTGTGATATGAAGAAGAGGCTTCCTTTACTGTGAAAAACCAACTACTACTGCTGAACACTGGACAGCTGACCAGTATCACTGTTTTGGATAGTCATGAACAAACTCGCACGTATCTCTTTGTCTTTTACATTTCCTCTTCCCTACGTGTACTAAAGCATTAACCACCGTTATCATCGATCTTCTTAACCTCGACTGGCATGTCAGTTTGAGGCATTGTGCGTCACATTATCTCGTCTCCACACCACGGAGGTCCATCAGAAATCCAAACCACTGGGTGGCAGGTGTTTGAGAGGCCGTGGTTTTGTGACTAGTAGCCACAGTGGTTCAGAGAGTTTTCACTGTTGACGAAGGAGATTTTCTGGAATAGTTTGACATTTTGAGAATTACACTTAAACACTTTCTTGCCAAAAGTGATTTGAGAAGATCGATACCCCTCTCGCGTCTGTACGCTGAATTTGAAACTACGACGAGGAGACGCTTGTATTCAACAAGTGAGATACAACATGTTACTTATTGAGCTTTAGAGGTGCTGGTAGGTTGATTTTGTTACCTTTGGACGTGAGACACGGGAGTGGTATCGATCTCTTCTATCAGCATTAACTCTCTAAAAGAAGAGAACTACTCCTTAAACATGAAGTGTCCTGTCAGTTTGAGTCATTTTGTATCACGTCTCTACATTCGCAGCAGGCACATCATACGAGTATCGAGGGTGTTGCTGGTAACGGTTTGTTTGGGCGGTTGTGGTTCTGTCACAGTGGACAGAGAGGGAGGAGATGTCACGGTGACGACGTTGGTATGAATGCTGAATGAAAGAGGGCCGTGCAAACTACACACCCCACAATCCTTTGAGGGTACAACTAGAGGGGACATTTGGCACTTTATCTGCCCAACACCATGATGTGCCTCACATAAGTCAAATATACATGATTATTACTCTATGCAGCCTCCACACAGACACGCTCGAGGCAGATGCAGGCCTTGTACTGTGCTATGTTTTTAACTGACGGGTCATTTTAATCAGATACATGAGGGGATCTCGTGCAATGTTTATGGTCTTGATGATCTGTGTAGTGTAGCTGTGTTGTGATCAGGTTTCCTTCAGTCTTAGGTCAAGATCTGGGGCCCGTATCACAAAGCAAGTTCGACTCTCTGTGGGTCAGCCGGCTTCCCTGAGCTTAACATCGGTGATCCTGGAGCTGGTTATCCAGTTTACGAGAAGAGAAGCTAAAACTGAAAGATGAAATATATAAAATATCTAAAATCCTCCACACTGTTGGGAATTAAATACACTTTTAAAGTAAAATACAGCATCATTATGTATTCAGTGTGGCAAACTATCCCTCAGTTTGTTAGAAGTTATAAACGAGGGAGGACACACAGAACAGCTGGAACAAAGTGATTCTACTGATCCTGCAGGAATAATCTGATTGGCTGTAGACAGTTTTTGATTTGATCTTCTGAAGTTAACCTGCTAAAGGAGCAGATCAGAAGTGTCGATCTGTTGCATTTTAAAGTGAACCGACTTCATGATAACAGAAACCCCGAGTTCAACCCAAAGATGGCCGACTAACCCTCTGATCTCGCTTCGTGGTGCAGGCCCCTGTTGTGCACTTTTCAAAGGCATTCGTGTTCAGTTGTAGAGTTACTTTGTGTCGCCTGGGGGAGCAATAGAAAATACAATTTTCTCAGGGGATCTTTATTTAATTTTTTTTAAAAGGGATGCCAGCACATCAGTGTAAATAAACTCATGTCCACACAAGGTGACGAGTGTCTCGGTCAGAAAACTAGAATCTAAATTAGCGGGTCGTCCCTTTAACACACACGCTCGGTACTTACTATCAGTAATAGCAAATTGCTTGTGTCTTTCTGTGTGGTCCGATCAAAGTGTACGTAAAGGTCTCAGCTTTGTCATGCTGCTCTTCTCTCATCTATGGAAATGTGCAGTTGTGCCTGTGTGTCCTCAACTCTGTCGTATGTAGTAACTGGGATGTCAAAAGGTTCCTAAACAGGACGTCCTGTCCAACAGCAACGAGTATGTGAGAGAAATGAATGAAAAGACAATGTCAATCAATGCAATCATCGATGTTTAATCTATTATAAAAGATTTTATTTTCTGAACTTGAACAAATAACTGTTACCTTTAAAGTCCAGGCAATAAAATAAAAATGGATACCTGACTAACTGTGTGATATTAAATGTTTTTAACTTATTAAAAGAGACATCAGGAATTAATGAGACTCAACAGATGTGATGTTAACAGAGTATGAACATACAAATGTATAATAGTTCGGTTTAAACAGACTCCTTGGCTTTGTTTTCTGGTTTGTAACAGTAGATTTCTTCACTATGAAAAACAAAAACACACACACACTGAAAAAAAAATAAACATGGCGCTGATGCAGCTTCTCTCTGTCAGCATCAACACACAGTATAAATAACATGAAGGCAATAGTAAAAAGTGTAACACTGACACAGTTTTTATCTCTGGCTGCTGGTGCCGGCCTGTGTGGAGTTGGCGGAGGAGTGGGCTTCTCTGTACTGCTGGCTCCAGCTCTGAGGCTCCTGTTCGTGCAGCTGAGATCAAACACCAAGTCTTCGTTAGGTACAAATACTAACCTGAAGCACAACAGCAGGTACGAATACACTGTCACAACACACACACACACACACACACACACACACACACACACACACACACACACACACACACAGATACTTACTTCACCTATGAAGTCGAGGATTCTGGCTTTTGACACTTCTGTTTCGGCACGTTGACCCCATCGAAATTCATGCTCTACTGGCTCTGTGTGGGGGATTCGCACATACTCCAGGTACCTACACACACACACACACACACACACACACACACACACACACACACACACACACACACAGTCAATATTTGACTGTCTGAAGGTGTAACGTTGCAGCAAGGCGCTGTCTATGGATCTCGGTCAAACATCAGCTGACTGAAACTAACTGCTGAACAGAGGCTGAGCAGTTTTTAAATTGGAAGGTACTGAAAACAGAAATTACAGGAGGTAAGTCTTCTCCTACTCTGCCCCCTCGACCTGGAACACGCTGCAGCACGAACTGAAGGAATCCAGCGGATTCCACTCTGGGATTTTAAACTACTTTTATCTGGAGAGAACATTTGTGTTAAAATCTGACCGAAATCTGTTTTGCGTTCTGTTTTGTCTGTGTACTGAATGTCCTGTCTGTAACTTTGTGTTGTATAGCTGCTGTTGTCTTGACCAGGTCTCTTGACTCAGTGAGGTTACATCAATTACTAATTAAATTATTAAATAAATAAAATGACAGATAGCTTTTATGTAAGTTCAGGATTACAGAGAAGAAGAAACACATGTTTGGAGTCGGTGCTGGTCCAGCCACTCTGCTTGCAGTGGTCTGTCCTTCCAGTAGCCCCCCTCCTGTTGCTCTGTGGTGTGGTATAAACCAGAGTCTATGGTCTGACAGACAGTGGCTCTGATCACACCAGTACAGTATTGATACAGCAGGGCTCGAACCTATGACCTTCTGATCACTGATCAGCTGGATTAGAGGACTGAGCTATCACCTGACTGAGGCTTCAGTGTCAGAAGAAGGTAGGCTGAGTGTTCACACCTTCAGCGATGGGGGAGGGGGTGCACATCACCATATATACAGGTAACCCATTCCTCATAAATCAGGTTTACGTAATCAGGGTCTGGGATTACAGACACCTGATTTCAGGAATCCACAAGATACAATCAGTACATTTACATGCACACAAGAACCGAGGTTACTCAGGGAAATCAGGTCAGGTAACTGGAGAACTCTCTCCTCCCACTGTACCGCTCTGAAGTCACAGCATGCTTCCCCTGTCTTTGTCCTGCGCTGTACAACTGTACAAAGCAGATCAGAGGTATACGTGGCCACTTCTTTGTCCATGTATACACGTAATCAAGTTTCTCAAAATCGTCAAGACAGGGAAAGTTTTGCTGTGACAGCAGCAAATAAGCAAACACTCTGAACTAACCGAGTAATCTCTAGAAGTCTAAATAAGCAAGTTCCACTGCAGAACATTTGAATATTAGTAATGTTTCTAAAAGAAGGTCACTGACATATTCAGTATATGAGCTGAAATGTCATTAAATATACATACCAGACTGTAAATGTGTAACCTGGCTACTTGTGTGTACGTTAACATACTGAATGTAAGTGAAGGCTGCTCATTCTTACTTTTGTCGCACGAACTCGTCCGTGACCACACGCTTCACGTCACCAAACTCTTCATGTTTCTCTCTGGAGAGATTTCATAAAAAAACAGAATGAATAGAAACAAAGTCACAAATACGTCAAACTTCCCACATGCAGATGTATGACATGTACATCTCGCCTCACCCAGCGTCAACACGGAGCTTCTTCAGAGTATTCCAGATGAGGTCTACGGCACAAAACACAACCACACTTTGTTCACACTGACTTCTTTTTGATCACACACACGACACACAATAATGGAGCCCTACTCGGAAAGAACAATGAATAGTTAAAAGCTCTCACTCACTTTCTCTGACGACGCCTCCTTTCATGAAAATAACACTCAGGATCACAAACAGCAGACCCATCTTTGGATTGGTGGGACTTCTGCTCACACAAGGACAACAAAATTTAAAGACAAATATGTGCTGTGATGTTTACAATAGTTTAAAGTTTCATAACTGATCACTCAAAAAATACATGACATGGGATACTCACTTGATGGGTGAGGCTGCCTCAACTGTCTCCAACTTATTGATGAGTATATACAAGTGATTTTTGGCGTCAATTTCCACCAGTTTAAGGCCAAATACCTGGTTAAAACGGTGGAAAAGAGCAACAATGTGATGTTTTTTAGATTTAATGGGATGTTCCTTTAATAATAAATTGATTCTCTTAGACTGAACAAACCTGGTCAAAAGTACGTGCAGCTCTCTTCATGATCTCAGGGTAGATGCCTCTGTACTCCTTCACCACGTGTTTCACAAGGTCTGACGGAACAAAGAAGAGAAATCAGTTATCAGCAGCGGTGGAAAGTATACAAGTACATTTACTTTAAGTACAATTTTGAGGAACTTGTACTGCACTTGAGTGTTCCCATTTGAGATTTCCGCTGACGACAACCAGCTTCACACTCTCCTCCTCTTTTCAGACCAAAGCATATTTATTGTTTGTTCACACTTTGCATCTGTTATTTTTTTTATTTACATCGTAGTGATGTGATTCACCAGACATCCATTGCAGCATCTGACATGCCTAAAAATGTAAAACTAGAGTATATACTCGTCTGTACCTGCTCGGCGTACAGGAATCTTCTTTTGGTCCTTCACCAAGAAGTACTGCACCACCTCAGCTGTCTGCAGCACAGACAGACAGAAAACATGTGTAAAATAAAATCATTTAGGAAACAAACATTCAGTTTTTTTTATCTTTCAAAATAACACTTAGATAGATTAGCGTAGATTTCTGTGTGTGTCAGTTACCTTTTGGTCGACCTGTGCAGGTGTGAGCTTCTCCAGCCCTCTCTGGACCTGTGACGTACTTGGCTGAGTGAAGATTGAGTCATCCTCTTCCTCCTGAGCCACTAAGACGCCTGATTGCCTCTGAAATGTAAAAAACTTAAGCTGACACCATTGACAAACAGAAACGATGACACCACCTGGATTAACTGTTCACGACACTTGGCTTTAAAATATATCTTTAAGTAGCTTTATAGTGAGTTTCAGCTCATTGTTTATCTGTCCAGCCCACAACTTCACTGTTTTGGTTCTCTCATAGCATCGTTTTCGCTTCATATAGGTGGTTTTAAATTTGTTGCAAGGACTTAATATTAAAGAGTTGTTTATAAAACAGCATTGCAGTGCTGGAAAAAAACAAGGCACGTTCTGGACCATAAAGCGTTGCACACTCTATATTGTTCACTTGTATTGCCACATCTGATTAACCGTGTGGAGATGTGGGCAACAACACAGGATTTCGCAAACACACTGTTCTTAAAGTCACATGCTTAGAAATTCACGGTTCTTGTAAAAATATAACACTGCAGTAATAATGTATAAAGCAAGAAATAATGTCTTACCAAGTAATATCCCAAAGATGTTATCCTTATCTCATGGACACCGGGTGATATTTGAGTTGTACAAAGAATTGACATAATTGTTTACAAGCTGTAATTAACACAAGGATTATGAGCTACTGATGAGCAGTGAAGAAGGGGTAGGAATAAATGAGCGTATACTTCCTCCTACTCCTTTTCAAACATGTAATATTTAAGTTGGGTCGTGATGAAAATGTGTTTATTAAGTTTGTTGTGAAGGTTTATTGTTAATTTAATTTAATAGTTATTCTTGTTCTGTTTTTACATGTTCGAAATAAAGAAATAAAGAAAGTTTCTGTGGCGTTGTAGACCTGTTCAATGCTGTAACAGATGTAAACAGATGTAAACAGATGTAAACAGATGCAGAGACTCACTTTGCTCTGAGAGGCGCTCTGCGTGTTGGACAGCCTCTTCCTCTGCGTCATGGCGACACGCTGCCTGCTGATAAACACACAGAAATATAACCACAGTCGGGTCGGCGAGCTTCATGCGGCTCCGGACCATAAACTGAGGCTTCAAACACACAAACAGGCCGCCTGAAACGGGCCGACACGGGCCGACACGGGCCCACAGGACGCGGAAGTGACGCGGCGACCGTTGGCTCTGCAGTAACGTGAGCTAGCCGACCTGAGAGCTAACTAGCGGGTGTAAATAAATAAAAAAAAGTCAAACTAAACATTTGAGTTTGAGTTTTTAACAGTTTTTAAACATTTGCGTCTCAGTCTCAGCTGACTGCAGAGTGCTACATTAATATATTCACTCACTCTGTCTGAACTCCTCAGTTGTTTCTGAACCGTCAAATTCCCGCTGAAGCGGTTTGGAGGCGCCTGTTGATGACGTCGAAGGGCGCGACGACAGTTTTTTTTTTTTATCTTTATTGAAACAATTCACAAAAAACAGCACAAATAAACAAGGAAAGTCAAAATAAAATAATCAGGAAACAAAAATGTCCACATAATAATCAAACCAGGCAATAAAGCTGAAATAAAATTATATTTTTGGGCTTCTTTACTCTATATATACTTTAACATCACTGTTCTTAAATAAACAACCAAAATATTTTTTTAGTGCAGAAGTAAAAGTTGATCCAGACTCAAGTGGGATCAAAAAGTTTGAGTTATATTAGCAGTGATCCAGAGTATTCAGCTCATTTCTTAATACCACACCTACAATCTTAAATGTCTCAAATAGCAACTAAGTTGTGAAATTATCAACAGTGTAATATGTTTAAGATACATACATATGTAATTATGGATGAAATGACAGGAAATTGCCTGAAATGGAAAAAAAAGTGGAGCAGGAACCTGCATTATTTTTCCCATTAATCGATTGATTGTTTGGTGTGTAAAAATAGTGAGACCCAGAGCCCAAAGTGAAACCAAGCTGTCAGATAAATATAGTGGAGTAGAAGTAGAAAATACTCAAAGTAAAAGTACCTCATATATTTTACTTAAGTACAATATTGAATAAATGTACTTAGTTACATTCCACCACTAATAATAATATCACAATTCATTTGTTGATTATTATTATTTTGTGTTGTAAAAGTAAGTTATCAAATAAATGTGCTGGAGTAGACATTATTATTATTATTATTATTAATAAATGTAAAGTATATTCTCATATATGATTCCTTTCTGCTTATTGTTGTTTTGTCTGTAACTTTTGATGCTGCTTTCTCCCTTGTAAAAGAGATTTAAATAGTTGGTTAAACAGAAAATAAATAAAATATATAGTAGAAGAAAATGGAAATACTCAAGTAAAGTACAAGTACCTCAAAAGTGTAGTGAAGTATTTACCGCCAGAGGTCTCTGCTGCTGTGCTGGAGTCAGTTACTGTAGTTTCTGAGGAGAGAGAATAAAGAACCACAGAGTCAGTGAGAGTCTGCGGAGGACATCATGTGAGGCTCGAAGTGACATTCAGAGATGAAGAGTAGAGATTATTCTCAGGAAAAGTAGTTCCCACTTCTGTGAGGGCAAAGTCCAGCCTGTGACTGTACGTGGCAGCACACACACACTCACACACACACCCGCAGAGACGGGACAGCGGTGTGTGCGGGCTGTCGGGCCGGTGTGAAGGGGACGAGGCCCGGCTGTGTGCCCGGGCCATGCGGGGGCAGGATGGGGGAAGAGGCAACAGTTTCTCCGCTGAAGAACTTCGTGGCTGGGGGGGTCGCCGGAGCCTGTCTGCTGCTGGCGGGACACCCGCTGGACACCATCAAGGTGACTGACTGATTTACTGACTGTTGTTTATATCATCTGGACTTTACAACTCTTTATTTCTATCCTGGAGGATAATGTTTCTATTCTCCTAATGTCCTGTTTTTGTAGATCTGATTCTGTTTGATTTAAAAGAGACTCACCGTTAAAAAGTCAGTGATCAGGGGATTATTGATAAATCAGCTTAACAAGTCAAGGCCATGAGGCAGTTACAAGAAAGATTAGCAGTGGTGTAGTAGTGTCAGAGTAGGTTATTTATAAAGGACAAGTACAGGTTAGAGCTGCAACTACACATTTATTTCTATTAGAGATGTTTGAATAAATGTTCAGATTCTTTACTGAAGTAAAAGTACTAATCCACATTGTGAAAATACTCCATTACAAGTAAAAGTCCTGCATTCAAATCTTTAATTAAGTAAAAGTTTGTATTATCAACAAAATGTACTTAAAGTATCAGAAGTAAAAGTACTCATTGTGCAGTAAAATGTTCCATGTCAGTGTTTTACTATTATATCTGATGTTTTTTTTACTGTTGTAGATGTTTAAAGTTGAGCTAATTTATGAATTTTATGGAAATAAAGTGGCATGAAATGGAAACACGCAAGTTAAGTACAAGTACCTTGAATTTGTAATTAATAACACCTCAAATGTCTTGTTTTGTCCGACCAACAGTCCAAAACCCAACGATATTCAGTTGAACGTCCCATAAAGAAAAACATTATATCGTCACATTAGAGAAGCTGGAACCAGATAATGTGTGGGGATTAATCTCCTGTTGATCGACTAATCGATTGATTGACAGTAACTGACACATGTCCTTGCAGCCACGACATGATGACTTACAGCATCTCGTGACACAAATTAAAACAGTCAAGAGTTTCTTGGCCATAATCTGGTAGTTTGTTTGTGGGGTTATTGTGACACCTTTCTATTCATAGCTGAACTCTCCATGTTGTTCCCTGTACGCTCGCTGCTGTGTGATTCTGTCAGGAGGCCAGTAAAAGCTTCTCTGGCAGGAGTAGGAGGTAAATCATTTGCCCTGTAGCACGTGCATCAGTGTTTTTATTAGCCATGACCACTTTGGCTCCATTTTCTGCAGACATCCGTGTCCTCCTCAGGATAAATCGTAATAACTTCGTCATTATTTAACTTTTCATCCAGGTCAAAGTTTTAATTTGTCCAATACTTTGTTTTACAACCAGTAGAACCCGCCCAACTTTACTCTCTCTATTGGTTTCATACAGTTTCAGACATACGAACAAAATCTCACGTACTCTTTTAGTACTAAATTGTTGTAAGGAATTTCAGAATCAACCGAGACAGGGAGAAAGGCCCAATTATCCTCCAGCTGAGCCTCCTCTCTCACCCAGATGCTCTCACGTACCCAAATTTGGCAGCGATTGATTTAACGTGAATCGGTACCTGGCAGTACAGGTCAGTGAGTCCTGGAAAAAGAATTTATCTAAACGTCTAAATGTGAGCATGTTGTATCTTGTTCTCACAGTGACACCCTGTTGTTTATCTGTGACCCCGAGCAGCAGACATCGACGGGTGTTTCCCTTATCTTATGTCTCAACAATCATGTGTGTGTGTGTCCCCTTGTACAACTATCTTTGTGAGAACCAGTTTGTGTTTTAGACCATAGGAGTGAGGACATGTTTGGAAAGTGAGGACAATGGGCTGTTTGAAGGTTCAGACTTTAAGGTTCACGTTAGAATTAAGTTCAGGTTCAGGTCAGGGTAAAGGGCTGGGGAATTCATTATGTCAATGAATGTTCTCACAAGTATAGCTGAACAAATGTGTGTGTGTGTGTGTGTGTGTGTGTGTGTGTGTAGCTGAGCTTTCTAATTAAATTAGTTATTAATTCAGTTCTGTTCTCCAGGTGAGGCTACAGACGCAGCCCAAAGCCTCCTGCACTCAGTATGTGCTCTACACAGGAACGTATGACTGCTTCCGCAAGACCGTATCCAAGGAGGTGAACACACACACACACACACACACACACACACATACAAACTACTATCATACAAATTAGGAGCAAATTTCAAACCAATTTCCAGAAAATTTGGCAATAGAAAATGTGAATGAATGAATGTTTCCATCCACTCCTGATGTGTGAATGTGGGTTTGTTGGTTGATGGAGACAAACATCAGACGGAGCTGATTCTCCAGTCAGGTGTCGTTAAACCGTCACAGAAGAAGAAGACGCGACGAGGCGACGCCATTAAAAGAGTCAAAGCTCAAACGGTGGAAAACATGATGGACATTAGACATTTCTGTTCATGTGTTAATGTGAGGAAGGTTAAAGCCTCCTCATTGCTTTATCACATATTATTTATTCACTATGTTTCTGTTTAACAATTTTTACACCTCAGACACTTTTTGCCCCCCCCACCCTCAAAGATATTTATTTATTAATGATCAGTAGTATCTATAGATTTAAGTTAGTGTCTTGACCTGCTTTAATGTCACATCAGCCAAGCCTCTTTTTAATGTTTTTTTTTTAATTTTTTATATTTCAACTTTTTGTACCTATCAGGTCTTTTATTTGTGTGTGTGTGTGTGTGTGTGTGTGTGTCCAGGGTATCTTCGGCCTCTATAAGGGGATGGGGGCTCCCCTGGCGGGCGTGGCTCCTATGATGGCCATCAGTTTCTTTGGGTTCGGTCTGGGCAAACAGCTCCAGCAGACGGACCCCAGCAAACCCCTAACGTAAGAATAACGTCACACACACACACACACACACACACACACACACACACACACAGAGTCGGTTTTCCGTCACTTCAGAGGACATTACATTGACTTACATTCATTTCCGAGTCTTAACCTCACCTTAAACCAAGGCTTCACCTTAAAGGTCAATGATTTACGTTATGGGGACTTGTGTTCTGCCCCTCAAAAGGAAGACAAGTCCCCACATTGTCAGTGTGTGCACAGATTTATGTACCAGTACACACACACACACACACACACACACACACACACAGTTGTTAGTTTGAGTGTTTCTTTTACAGTGTGTGTGTAATACCTGGAATACAGCTCTATATATATATATATATATATATATATATATATGTAACCATTCCTCTGTTGCCCTCCCCTCTGCTGTCATTGGCTGATTTGAAGCAACACCCCCCCCCACACACCTCTTTCCTCGTGTTACCCTGCCGCCTCCCACCACTTCTGCTGTCAGCTCCTTTTATTTTGACCCCATCTGCTCCTCCATCTATAAATGTATGTGTGTATGTGGCAATGTGACAGACCCCCGGTGGCCTCCAGAAGGAGTGCTGTGAGTCCTGGTGTTTCTCAAAACCACCTTCACTGTAAAACCCTTGTTAGGACGGCAGGGCTGCAGCACTCCTCCCTGGCATCATTGTGTATCTTGTGTACATTTGTTTCCGTTTAAGTTTTCCTGGAGAGGAAAAGGCATCAGCTGTTCACTTCCTTTATACTGCTTTTCAGAAAGTTTGTGTTGCAAAGTTCTCCAACAGATAGCTGCACAAAAATACACAGACTGTAAACTACAGTGTGTAAGAGACTGCTAGTGGTATTTTTTATCTAAAGAAGGACTGTGTGTAATGTGAAAGGTCACCTGACTCTGTAGTTCCTTCATTCTGTTCAGGCACACTCAAATATTCCTGTCTGGCTGTCTGGCAGGGCTCTTCACCACGGTGATCGTGGCTCCAGGAGAGAGGATCAAATGTTTACTGCAGGTAAGGTGTGTGTGTGTGTGTGTGTGTGTGTGTGTGTGTGTGTGTATTTTGTTTTTTAAGCATTTAAGTCGGCGATGCAAACAATGTTTGGTTTTAGGATGAGAAGCTGCAACCATGATATGATTTTACAGGAAAAATGCCTTAAACATCATCTAAATAGTTGCCCATAAATTTTCTGTCAATTTACTAATTGATTAATTTGACTGATGGTTTCAGCTGTACTTGTATAAACTGTTGGGTAGTTAATCAAATGTTAAAACATCATATTTTATAAACTCTTTATATGTTTTGTGTATAAAAATCTTCATTTGTAATGTAAGTAAAGCTGTCAGATAAATTTAGTGAAGTAAAAAGTAATATATTTTGAAATGTAGTGGAGTAGAAGTAGAAAGTGGCATGAAAAGTAAAGTACAAGTACCTCATATTTGTACAAACAAAGAGAAATACTTGGAAGGTGCCGCTCTTGTCTACTCTCTGTATACAGTTTATTAATTGAACATAAATAAAAGTATTGAGACGTGTGTTTTCCAGGTGCAGGCTGGCAGGGGTGAGTCCAGGTATGCGGGTCCACTCGACTGTGCAGTCAGGCTGTATAAGGAGCAGGGGATCCGCAGTGTCTACAAAGGGACGGTGCTGACTCTCATCAGAGGTGAACACAACTCTGGCTTATGTGTGTCTGTGTGGAACAAGTATTCACATCACAAGTACAAGCAGCAATACTACAGTGGAAAAATACTCTTATGTGTAGTAGTTAAATAATAAAAGTGGTGAAACAAGCTGACGAAACAGATATGTATATACAATAAATAAATGTAGTGGAGTAGAATTATAAAAGAACAGAAAATGGAAATACAAAAGTGAAGTATAAGTACCTCATAATTGTACTCTTTCTCTCAGATGTGCCTTCTAACGGTCTCTACTTCCTGACATATGAATCCCTCAAAAACTTCCTGACGCCGGAGGGTCAAAGGTGAGTCACCGTGGTTACAGCGAAGGAGCTTGTAGAGCAAGGATGTTTAAACCCTGTAAACCTCACTTGTGATTGCACGTGTGTCTTCATGTGTTAGTGTCTCACAGCTCAGCACTCCCAACATCCTCCTGGCTGGAGGTGTGGCGGGGATATTAAACTGGACGATCGCTCTTCCTCCAGACGTCCTCAAATCCAACTTCCAGACAGGTGAGAGAGGCACAGACGCTGACTGCATTTACATGCATATTACAATATTCCAAATTCGATATGGGTTGTGTAAACAGCATGTTCAGTTTAGATATTTAAGACCAGTCCATTTTCCAAGACATGTGTGATGTGCTGATATTCTCCTGGTTTCAGCAGCGTTATTTGGACATGTGTACAGCACATTCAGAATCTGCAGTCTAGGTTAACGTTTTGTGTGTGTGTGTGTTTACAGCTGCAGATGGGAAGTATCGAGGTCTGGTCGACGTCCTGAGAGCGCTGCTCCGAGAAGAAGGACCTAAAGCCCTCTACAAAGGATTCAATGCTGTCTTTCTGCGAGCCTTCCCTGCCAACGCGGTAACTTCACTCTCATATTATTATATCTCACTACGAGCCAACAGCATCGTCTGCGTTCCATTTACTCACTGGAACACCTCCTTCCTCCCTCAGGCCTGTTTTTTGGGGTTCGAGTTTGCATTAAAGGGACTGAACGCGCTCGCTCCCAGTTGGTGAAACGAGCCAGTCTCTGGCCACCGGTCTGGACCAGGATCCCGCCTGTTTCTCTGCACCACGAGCTGCGTTAGAAGTGTTTTGTGTCTTTGGAGTCACATTTTAGGATGTGGAAATGTAACGAATGATTGTATTCTTAAATGTAATCTTTACATTTCATTTTACAAATTAATTTTTAATAAATTGTCATCCTTTGTAATCAAGATTTTACACTCACTTTTTGTGAGTTCACGTATGACTGAGATACAGATGAATATATATTGTTTTGGCGAGGAGTCTCAGCCTCGTGTTTACGAACTATTTGTTTGTAAAATGTCAGGTAAAAAATGTATCACCATTCAGTTTAGAATGGGTTTAAGCTCTGCCTAAAGTCAGAGTTAATTTATGCTGGGTGAAGAGGTCTGTTAGGAGTTTTATAAGATTTGTGATTAGTGTTTGAATAAAGTATTTTTGAATTTGCCATATAAAGGGTTTGAGTGTCCACTGTTTGGATTAGCAGCCGGGCAGAGTTAGTCTGAGTGATAATGACTTAATGAGCCCTGTGTCATACCTTAATATTTCATGTGATATTACACTGACACACTGCATGTTCTTTAACACATTTGTGTTTAAGTCATCACAGACGCTCAGCAAACCTGGTGACAGGTATTTCAGTGTGGCTGGTTTCTAGGACTCTTGCCAACATGTATTTGGGGAACATATGTAGGGGGCTTGGTGGGCTCAGTAGGGCCCCACAGCTCATTTCTGCCCCCTAGTGGGCCAAACCGGCCCTGATGTGATGGGCTGAAGCCAAAGAGGTCTATGTGGATCAGAACGTGTAGATTGGGATTACTGAGGGCAGATCTGTTGAGAAAAACTTACAGTTGTGCAAAAAAGAAAGAAGGAAGTGACTCTGTTTCTTTATACTGTAAATACTCAACTGTTCTTAATGAAAAGGAAGGACAAGCAGCCTAATCATGACCAGAAAAATCCTTGTTTGTGCACATTATGCACATGCCAGCATCCAGAAGCAGTAAAACACGTTCACTAGTGGTCTTATGTGTTTGCAGTAGTGGAGAAGTAAGGAGAGTAAAGCTTAGTGCAGAACTAATTTGGAGCAGAAACAATGCAAACACTAAATCCAAGCTGCTTCTTTTATAAATATGTACATGCAACATATAATCTGCACCAGTTTACAGTAGAAAATTTGCCAGTTTAATTAAAAGAAATGCACACAAATAAAATTAAATCTTTGTATCTGTTGTTCTCTCAGTCTTTCCCCTTATACAACACGCATCCAGCTTTTTATTTCCTCTGTAAATACAATGAAAGAACAGAAAGAAAACTCTAATCCACAGAAATCCCCAAAAAATATTCAATAACCATTCTAAGCCTGTGCAAAATTTTATTTGACTTTACTCTATTATTAACACAGCATTAATATACACCATGTGTTGTGGAAGTCTTCACACAGGAGCTGCAGGTCAAAGCTGCAGCTTGGATGCGCTTCACCTTTGGCCTACTTCCCAGCATCCATTACCCAGAGTTCCCCGACAGGGAAGCGGGTCGTGGCCGACATTAAACGCTTGTTGTCGTTATTTATGAAGCCGTAACTTCAGAAAATACAGTGAAAAATAAAACCTCGCCCACTGCGAGCAGCAAACTGTTAAAATCAGTGCGTTTAAAGAGGATTTTCCCGAAGAACTACAACACCCACAATTCCGTGCGTGGCTTTCAGTTCCGGGTTGTGACCATCATCCTGACAGCAGCAGAGGAGAGGTAAACGTCTGATCTTGGGATGTTTTCTGTACTTTCAAAGTTATTAAAGTCTTTAAATGTATCAGGTCGTTTCTCACAGAGCCGCGCATCACATAATAAACATGTTTTAGGACGAAAAATGGCGTTTTTATGTCTGTTCTGGCACGATAACAGAGAGTCAGAGACAGGAGTAGAAATACAGGCAGAAAACTGTTGAACGGTCGTGTCGGTAAGTCACAGTTATTCTGTCGGTCCACACGGCGACTCGCCTTTCAGTTGCCGGTTCATGAACGTTTATTTCACCGTTAATTTGTCTCCGAGAGCTGAACGAGTCCGTAAACTCAGGCTAGCAGTTAGCCACCCGGCAGGCTAACGTCAGCGAGCTGCATGTATGACGTCACACTGATTAGTTCAAGTTAACCACTGGTTAATAAATAATAAAGATTAATTACTGGTTAGTTAGATGACAAAAGGAAGTGTTGTATGTGTTTATTGTATTATATATTTGATTTATCCTGCAGTGAAACTGTTCCTCAGTAAAAGTCTGTGAGTATAATCAGTAACATGTAGTTAAAGTATTTCCACAGTAAAATGTCCCTGTGCCTGTTGTACTATTATATATTCTATCATTAGATTATTATTCCTCATCATTCATGGAAAAGCAGGATTTTACTGTTGGAGCTCATTTTGAACTGTTTGTATCGGACTGCAGCTGATGATTATTTTCTCCATTGATCCATTGATCGTTTGCTTTGTAACAATAGTGAAAATAGTGAGAAATGGCGTCACGATGAGCCAGAGCCCAAAGTGACACCTTCACAATGCTTGTTGTGTCCAACCAACAGTCCAAAGCTCAACATTATTAAAACACATTCACATGATTCAAATCATTCAAAGGAAAAGCAGCAAATCTTCACATCTGAGAAGCTGCAGCCAGGAAATGATTTTACAGGAAAAATGAGTCCAACCATCATCACCTTTATGTTCTGTCAGTCCACTCACTGATTAATGAATTAATGGTTTCCGCTCTACTTGTTTAAACTGTTGGGTAGTTTAATTTATAACACCAGATTTTATAAACTTGTTTTGTGTGTAAAAATCTTAACTTGTGAAGCTGTCCGATAAATGTAGGGAAGTAAAAAGTACAATATTAACTCTGAGATGTAGAAGTAGAAAGTGGCACCTCAAATTTGTAGTAAAGTACATGAATAACTGGAATTAACTGGTTAAACTGTCTGAAACAGAACAATAACAGATGCAAAGTGTAGATAAGTAATAAATAATGATATAAAAAGAGAACTTTTGAACAGAAGTTACGACGAGTAAACTGAACGTCGTGTGTTAACTCGGGGAAGTGCTCCTTTAACCGTCCTCTGTCTGTTCGGGTTGTTCCAGGTTCGCGTGTGTGTGTGTGGATGTAGAGTCTGTGGAGCGCTGTGATGCCCCTGGAGGTCAGATGGCCGTTCCCAAAGTGCCCTGCTTTGGCCTGGAGGCTCTCCGGCTCACTGATCATGGGCATGGTGGGCTCCTATTCCTACTTCTGGACCAGTAAGTTGTAATAAATACATATTTATTCATATATATATATACACATACACACACCATATACCAACACAGTACCAGCGAGAATATTCTCACTTGATAAGCAAACACACAAGTTTTCAGTCTTTTTCTTTTTCTCCCTCCCAATCTCTCCGTCTTCAGAGTACATGAACTGCTTGACGGTCCACAACCACAAGGTTTTGTGGGATCTGATTGACCAGAGGCCGTCCGACACGCCCCTCATCACTCTGTCCAATCACCAGTCTTGTATGGATGATCCGCATATCTGGGGTAAGGACGGATACGCACTCTGAAATCACACAGTTCTGGACAGCCAGACAGAAAAACAGTGAAATAATCCCGTCTGCTCGCGACAGGTGTACTGAAGCTCAGACATCTGTGGAACTTCAACAAGATGCGGTGGTGAGTTTAATCTCCACACTTCATGCACTCATTTGTAGCAGTAAGCAGGATGTTTGGTGGATTATCTGTGTGATTATTTACCTGTGACCTGGCAGGACTCCAGCAGCGTCTGACATCTGTTTCACCAGAGAGCTGCACTCGCGATTCTTCAGCCGGGGAAAGTGTGTTCCCGTGTGCAGAGGCGAGTCTCTGTTAGCGTTATCACAAAACTTCGTCTTACTTTGTTTGTAGAAACGGACGACTTACATTTCGTGTTTCCCGTAGGCGATGGTGTTTACCAGAAGGGTATGGATTTTATTCTGGAGCAACTGAACCGAGGAGAATGGGTGCACATTTTTCCAGAAGGTATGTTAACCTCCCTCCTCACATCTCATCCTCTCCTTCTGTCGCCTCTGTAGCTTTTTGATTCAGTTTTGAGGAAATAAGCACTTTCTCTCCTTCTTCGTTTGACAGGAAAAGTCAACATGACTGAAGAATTTATACGGTTCAAATGGGGTGGGTGCAGTGCATGTTTTTGGGCGTTTGCACAACATGTTCAGCACATACAGAAAAACAGATCACACCCAACAGAGCTTTGCCTTTACGCAGTTTTAACAGCTGTCAGGGTGAAAGAGATTCTGGTTCAGATCATTTCTGGTTTGTGTTTCAGGTATCGGTCGGCTAATATCTGAGTGTTCACTTAATCCGATTATTCTGCCACTCTGGCACGTGGGTGAGTAACCCACCACAGACACATCGGGCCTCATGCAGGAAGCGATATACAAACTAATTATTTATTTTACTTATTTTAGTTTGTTATTATTGATTTCTGGGATTCACCAATTTATTTTCTTATTTTTGCACTTTGAGTGGCTGAGAGCCGAAATAAGATCAACAATCATGTTCAGGGTCCATAAATTGTTTGTGGTTTTAAATTTGAGGCAAATGAAAAAAATTAGATTATTAAATTTGTGGGCTAAAGAAGAACTATTGATCCACTGATCCCGATTAAGACTATAAAAACCGTAGGATGATATTGTGTGCGTGTGTTCAGCTTCTGAATGGCTTACATACTGCTCGTAGATGCCTTGGCCACCCAGGCCTCATGCATGATGTGACAGACAGAGTATTTCCACAGTGCACAACACCTGCCCTTCTATAGTGTTTAGGGGGCGTTACCTGTGCTAATAACAAACAGTCAGCCACACTCCTCCAATTTATCATTCATTACTCAGCACACCGGGGTAAAAGGCAGATTTGGATACATAAAACATAAAATATATAGAAAATTAACATACCACATGTATTGTTTTTTAGATAGAGTAGGTTTGCTTTAGGTAACTACTTTTGATGTATTCCCATTGTTTCAGACAGTATTTTGGGGCGTTTGTCTGCCTTTATTTGGGAGATTACAGTAGAGAGATATAGAGGGACAGATATATGGGGACAGTAGAGTAAAGTTTGTATTTATGACTACTTTTGTCTCAGGTCTGAGTGACGTTCTGCCAAATGTGACGCCCTACATTCCTCGGACTGGAAAGGTAGCAACACATTTCCATCCAATCCCTGCGATATGTTAATATTTTGTTATCGTGGCTTTTTTCCATTGTGAGCAAGTGTAGTTGTAACTGGTTGGTTTGTTCCAGAGAATCACAATCCTGGTGGGGAAACCGTTCAGTGTGAAAGACCTCGTCGAATCCCTCCGAGCAGAAAACAAGAGCCAGGTACACACTGGGCTGCACAGTAAAGGAGTATCTGTAGTGGTACAATCTGTCAACCTTTTCTTTTTGTTTTGTCTATGACAGTAAACTGAATATCTTTTGTCTGTTGGTCGGACAAAATAAGACATTTGAAGATGCCACCATCAGCTCTGGGAACTTATTATTGGCATTTTATTTCTATTTGCTGACATCCTGTAAACCAAATGATTATTCAATTAATCAAGACAATACTTAGATCACAACGTCTCAGAGCCAGCGCGGGGATGTCTTCGAGTTGCTGGTTTTGTCAGACAAACAGCCCAAAGCCCACAGACATTCAAATATATGACAAAGAAAAGGAAATCTTCACATTTGAGAAGCTGGAATTAATAGTTTTAGCTTTAGTTGGCATTACTGGTTACAGTTATGATCACATTAGACATTTATAAATGTGTTTTGTATTTGGGAAAAGAACATATAAAAGTGTGACTTTAAATTTCCTTTCAGATGGAAATGAGGAAGACGTTGACTGATTTCATCCAGGGTGAGCTTTGGAGCCTGAAAGCCCAGGCCGACGCCCTCCATGGGCAGGTACAGACTGATGATCCTTTACCCTAAACTGAGGGTAATACCTTCACAACTGGAAATCCACCCACACACAGGACTGTTTTTTAACATCTTTTTTTTTGGTGTCTACGCCCTTCCTCATCTGCCCACACCTCCAGACTAAGATTTCATCGAGTCGTGACAAGCTTTTGAACGTTCTGGGCAACGTTTTTGTGAGTAGGTTCACTATCGAGGGTCATTTCCATCAATGCTGATGCAACACAAAACTTCTTTTGTAGTTGTTTAACAAGCAGGTGCCATGTTTTTATTTATTATTGCAAATGCATCATTCAGTTGCTGGATAAGCAGTTTAAAAAACGGATGAATGGATGATCCAGTTACTTGAATTTATAACAGTCGATGCTGTGAAACCTTGAAGCAGCCAGTCACTGAATTGGTCCAGAAGATCTTAAATGTTTGTAACTTCCAGAAATTAATTTCTACAGTCGACTGGGCTAGAAGTATCATAAGTGTTACTCATTTAACTGGTCATTTGAGCTGCTCAGCTGTGTTTCACTTATTATCCCACATCGACCCAGCCCAGGAATTACACCCATATTGGACGATTGCACACCTCATGAATTACGTACCTGCAATTAACGTTTGCTTTTTATTTACCCTAAGCATGATCTTTCTGTTACTGTGAAGTTATAATCCTTAAGATTTCAGTCTGCGAGGTTACTGGTGATAACAGCCAAGCGGTTTAATACTACAGCAAACTCTCGTTGAGAAGCTACTTTATCAGGCAAATAGAAAACAAAAGAGCAGCTGGTGTATCTGTTTACAGCGCAGCCAAACAAACTCAGGTTGTTTCAATAAAGAAACCAGTCAATAATCTGCCTTTACCCATCGTGCCATGAGCAACTGTGATCAGATTTCAAGCTGCACAAGTAGTTTTCCACATAACAGCAGGACGCACTAAAAGGATTTGGTTACCTTTCTGAGGAGTTGGAGGTGTGCAGCCTGCAGCTCTTCATTGCTGTCGCTGCTCCTTCTGACTCCAACACTCCCTGTAACATTTAAAACCATCCAAAAATCACTTTCACTATCTGGTTTTTGCCTGGCTTATTTATTTATTTTTTTTTGCGTCTTTTGTCAGTTAAAAGCTTTTAATATGAAGCAGCAGCAGTAAGAAATGTTGGGTTAACATTAGCAGAATCTTAATACAGCACTGATACGACTGTGGGAGGCTGATATCGATTAGATGCATGCTGCATGAATACTTTGTGCATCAGTAAGCAATTTAAATCCAGCGCAGAAAACTACTATAGAGAGAAGTGATTACAGAATTTAAACACATTAAAGGGCTATTGCAGAAAAAAAAATACTGACCAGAAGACCAAAAGTATAAAAATTAGCTTGGATTACGTGAAAATGTTAAGGATTAAAACTTAAACTAAGTGTTTTTAGTTGCCAAACCCCTAACCATACGTTAACTGTAATTTATTTGTCATAACCATGACATTTCCCTAACCTTAATCATACCATAGTTTCGATGCACAGATATTGTATAAAGTGTTTATTTTAAATTGGCATTGGATTTATAAAAAATAAAAAAAATTAAAAAAAAGCTTGTTGAACATAATCTGTGAATTTGCAGAATCGCCCAATGTTGATGTTGTTGTCTGGGGTTGCATCCACTGTTACCTCATAATTCTTTTTACAAAGCTACTGCTGCAGAGTGCTCTTCTGTGCACACACACCAGGAGTGATCTAGATTTATAATTTGTAATCTGATGAAGGTCAATCAGGAGGTCAGCACTGCATGGTTAACCTTTACAGACAGAGGCATGCAGAGTAAATGATTGTTAGAATATTATAATGGTAATTGTACTATTATACGTTTTGCTTTTATTACGTCCATGCAGCTTTAAATCAGTCGACTGCTCTGTCACATCGTCCATTACAACACCACATGTCCTGCCCTCTTCCTGTAATCTCTCTTGTACATTCAAATCAAGTTTGGAAATCATTTCTTAGGACTGAAGATAATCTCTTTTTCAGATTAAGTATTAAACATGAAGGTTTTCTGTAGATCCTTTCACCTCTGAATGCTACACCTTTACAGATGTGTACACAACTTGTTTTATCACAGAGATAAATGGCTTTTATGAGGGTGGAAAGGCCACGGACGAATGATCTGTGGCTGTTTTATAAATGTATCGCCTTACTGTGATTGCCACTCTTTCCTACTGTACAGAATGTGGATGCCAATAAAGTATTCAACTTTTTCCTAATTTGTTTTTGATGGAACTTCTGCCATGTTGACCCATGTTTACTGGTGTGTGGGACCCAACCCTCACCTCCTAATCCTGCTGGACCAATCCAAAAAAATGTACTACAACTTCCTACACTTTGATTTTTGTGTGGATTAAACAAACAACATATAATGTGTAAATTAGTGAGATTCAGTGGTGCATTTATTTGGTGCATGTTCCTGTTGTAGCTGCTGCAGTTGTAGACAGTCTCAACTACTTTATATACAGGCAGCTGGTTCAGTCCAGGGGTTCCCAACCTAGGGGTCGGGCCCCTCCAGAGGGCCATCAGATAAATCTCAGGGGTCGTGACATGATTGACGTGAGAGGAAATAAGAAGAAACAAAGTTCTGATACACAAATCTGTTCTCAATGTTTGGACTTTTCTCTAATCTTGTTCTGCTTTGTGATATATTGAATAATTTTACCTCTTTGGGGTTCAAAACATTAGAGAAGTCTAGTTTAGAACAACTCATAGACATGTGAAACATGACAAGAAGCCCCATGACACCTTTTTTAATATATATATATATATATATATATATAGGGTCTATATATAAGGGGTCACTGGTTAAATGTGTAACAATACATTGTATTTTAAAAGCATCACTTGTTCTTTTTTTAATATAAAATTTTAATCTGAAAAGTAACTATAGTTGTCAAATGAATGTACTGAAGTCAAAGGGGTTTATAGTATATTTTCCTCTAACATGCAAGTAAAAGTACCTCAGAACTGTACTTACAGCAGGACAGAACTTGAGTAAAGGTGCTGACTTCCCACCGTTGAACACAGGCGCTTCAGACACTGATTGAACACGATTTAACTGAATATTTATTGTAATAATGAAATATTATTCAGCTCGCGCTCAGGCGCTGCGGGGAGCCTCGTCTTCATCCACCGTCACGTGACGTGGGCTGACGTCACCCGCCGTCACCCGCCGTCACAGACTCAAGATGGCGACGACAGGGACGCTGCGGCCCGGCCGCCTCTCCGCGGCTCTGGCCCTTCTCCTCGGTTTACTCAACACACTGAAGACGGGGAACTGCGACGAGCAGGTGCCGCTGATCCTGTGGACGAGCGGAGGGTGAGCGGCGTCGAGCCCACGCGTTGTTTGTTTCTGCTCTCCGACGGTTAGCTGACCGTTAAATAACGGTTAACTGACCGTTAGCTGACCGTTAACTGACCGTTAGGATGTAAAATGTCTTCTGTGTTTCTCTCTACATGAATAAAATAACCTGCAGATCAGACTGTGCTTCATTCGACAGGATTTATTATTAAATGAACGTAAGGTAACGCGACAGTTTCCTGTTATCCTGCTGAGCGTCAGGTGCTACATCACCTGTCACCTCAGGTGTAATGACCTCACTGTAAAATACTGTAAAGTCTGTGAGTATAATCAGTAACATGTAGTTAAAGTATTTCCACAGTAAAATGTCCCTGTGCCTGTTGTACTATTATATATTCTATCATTAGATTATTATTCCTCATCATTCATGGAAAAGCAGGATTTTACTGTTGGAGCTCATTTTGAACTGTTTTGTATCGGACTGCAGCTGATGATTATTTTCATTCTGGATCCATCTGCTGATTATTTTCTCCATTGATCCATTGATCGTTTGCTTTGTAACAATAGTGAAAATAGTGAGAAATGGCGTCACGATGAGCCAGAGCCCAAAGTGACACCTTCACAATGCTTGTTGTGTCCAACCAACAGTCCAAAGCTCAACATTATTAAAACACATTCACATGATTCAAATCATTCAAAGGAAAAGCAGCAAATCTTCACATCTGAGAAGCTGGGATAGTTGCCAATTCATTTTCTGTCAATTGATTAATCGTTTCAGCTGTACTAGTATATTTTCAAATGTTTTGTGTGCTTAAATTTTGATTTGAAAAAGTAAAAAATACAATATTTCCCTCTGAGACATGGTGGATTATCCTCAGATTAACACATTACACCTGCCTGAATACAGGTGTCACTTTGTGCTGTCATCCAGTTTCAGTCATAGTAACTGAGCACATTTTAAAGGTACATTTCCATTTTCTGCTACTTAATACTGTCACCTCACTACATTTCTGAGGGAAATATTGTACTTTTTACTCTGCTACATTTATTTGAGAGGTAAAGTTAATTTGCAGTTTGGGATTTTATATACAAAACAATGTATTAACATTACATGTGAGTCACAGAGTTAAGCATAACGTTTCCCTAAAGATAAAAACCTAACAAAAACCCATGAAAGATCTTTAACAACACTTACAGCTTTACTGAAAGTATTTTCAGAAAACCTCAAAGAAAATATTCAGTTTACTTCATGTAGTAAGGAACAAATGTGTCTGATTCAGTGGTGGAAAGTAACTGAATACATTTACTCTAGTATCATTTTAAGGTACTTGTCTTGTAATATGTGTATGTATTTCCATGTTCTGCTACTTTATACTTTTACATCACTACATTTCAGGAAGAAATACAGTTTTTTCCTCCACTTACATATGATGCCTTTATAGAATATGATGCATTGGGGCAGATTAAACTGCCCAACAGAAGAGAAAGTAAATAACATTAATAAAGCTCCACTTTAAACAGCTACAACATTAAAATACTTCTTACATATTTACACAGTAAATAGTAATAACACAACATTTTTAAACACTTTTCTCCTCTTTACTAAGTGAGATATTGGAGACATGTAATGAGGGTTTTCACATGATGTTCTGGCTGCTTTTACTTCAGTATGATCTGAATACTTCCTCCACCAGGATCTCCCTGCAGAGTCAGTCGCCTCCTGCAGCCGGTCACATCGTCGAGCAGCAGCAGCTGGCCTCCTACCTGGAGAACGCGCTGAGCGTGGGCCCAAGAAATGTAGTGCTGTTCCTTCAGGACAAGGTACACACATTTTATGTGCTCTTTACATTACAGGTATACAGGATTTAAATATTTACAGAGGTTTTATACGTTCTTTGGCAGTCTGGTTTAATTTTTTTACATCAAACATAATTAAAAGATTATTGTCATTGTCTGTCCAACTCTAACAGTGAGTTTCATTATGTACACTTTGTGTAGAATTATTATTTGCTTATTGCTTATTTGAGACTGTGTTTCTTTGTTTCCACCCAGATGAGCATAGAGGACTTCACCATGTATGGAGGGGCTTTTGGAAACAAGCAGGACAGTGTTTTCCCCAACCTTGAGGTATTTTACAACCTGTTATCTTTTATACTCTGAGTCTAAGTTAATCCTCCTGATTCCAGGAGGTTAAAGTTAGTTAAACTGAAACTTAACCATCGGTTTAATATTAGTAAGTGTGTGTTTGGTTCACTTGTACCACCTCTGTTTTATCCGTGCGTCACTGACAGACGTTTTGTGTCTCGTGTGCTTCAGGGGGCTCTGATGTCCTCGTCCTCTCCTCTGGTGTTACCTGCTGTGTCCTGGCCTGCCTCCAATGCAGTGATTGGCCAGCTGCAGGACCAATTAGAAACCTCCCCTCTGTATATGGACCCCGAGACACTAAGTCAGCTGAGACTCAACGCCTCCTCACCCGCCCTGCTGGTGTTCAGGCTGCCGTACGGCATCGGGTAGGCACACTGGACACCCAGTCAGAGAGAGACAATAAAACTGAATACTGATTGTGATACCGGTAACACTGTGTGAGACACAACCAAGACACCTTTCTCAGTACAGAGTACGCCAGCTTGGGAGTCCAGACTCTGTTGGTTTTACACTATTCACCAAATATTTCACTGTTTAATTGAGAAAACAGTTGTGATATTAATCAAGAATGGAAATATTTAACAGTTGCAGCGCTAAACAAAAGTTGCACAAGCAAATATTAGATTTTATCTTCCAAAATAAATGATATCTTATGTTCAAAAACAAAACATAAGATTGTTCTCAATGGGGATGACCGTGGATGTTGACTGGCCAGGAACTCTGTTTGAGAAAGGCAGAATGTCTTCTACAAATTGGTAAAGTGCCATAAGTATATCCTTTGTGTGTGTGTCACATTCTGTATGGATCAGACGAACATAACACTGCCTGCTCCTGGATATGACCACATGGGTTGTTTTTTAACATTACAGGGGAAGGTGGCGAATAAAATATTCTCTTCTTTCTGTTCGGCAATTTAATCCTCTGGAAAATGACAGAATATGGTCTGAAATAGATCCAACAAATCCATACAGTGATAGTCGTCTGTACATGCACGATACACTGCAAACAGGAGCAGCCATGTTGGTGTGAACATGTTCAGATTGGCAAAAAAACTCAGAGATTTAGATCTGAGGCAATGTTCATAAAATCGCTGACCCACCTCCCCTGAAGACATAAATCCAGTCCGAATGGGTCTTTATTCACTCGCTCCTCTGATTGTGCTGACAACTTCCCTCACTTCCTTCCCCTCTTCTTCAACCGTTGCCTCCTCTGCCTCTCCTGCAGGGTGGATCTGATGTCTGCGAAAGAGATTCTCAGTGGAAACGGTGAGTGTGCCAGATCACCACCGTCTGACCCCTCTGGTGACGGCTCTTTGCATGTGATGATTTGCTGGGTGATGTTAGCCAACAGGTGAACACATTGTCTTTCAGACGAGGTGATTGGTCAGGTGTTGAGCACCATGAAGACCCAGTCCGTCCCGTACACGGCCATTTACACAGCCCTGCGGCCCTCCAGGGTGAGTGTCCCTGCTGCTGTTATCCCCGAGTGTTTGTTAGCAACGTCTCTGTTGTTCTGCAGCAGTTTAACTCCGTCGTCCTCTTCCTGTCTCTTCACAGGAGGCGGCGTCTCTCTCTATGGAGGCCGGCCTGGGGGGAGGACGCTCTCTCCTGCAGGCCAGAGGAGGTTATCGGGAGAGGGAGAGAGAACGGGAGAGGCAGCGTAGGATCAAGGAGAAGGCTGGGATCTACGCTCCAGTGGAGTTTAAGGTGGACTGACTCGGTTACCTTTGATTTCTAGTTTGGAGATTTCCTATCTGCTTGTTATTGTCAGTAATCCCATGAAAAGACCAAAACCAACACTGAATGTGTCCTATAACAGGTATTGTGTGTGTGTGTGTGTGTGTGTGTGAGAGATGTGTGTGAGATGTTTTGGGAAAAAACCTGACTAAAATTTTTTGGGCTCCAAATCCCAAAATTGAAAACCAAATACCCACCAACCAAACAAATATCCAAACAATCAAATATTGGGGTCCAGCCCTGGAAATTACTCTTCTCTTCTTCTTCTTTTGTAAAAATGTGTGTCTTCAGTAGGAGCCGATGGTCTCGGAGCTGAGAGCCCCAGACATGAAATCAGGAAGTGTTGAGAGACGCACGAACATGTTGTTGGTTTCTGTCTTTTCATGGGATTTGTTAACAGTAAGACAAAGTTACAATAATGGCAGCTTGATCCTTTAATCTCTCGCCCCCTCGTGTCTGCAGGAGGGGGAAGAAACCTGCATCCTGCTGTGGGCTAAAGGCCTGTCGGTGAGCATCCTCCGGAGCGGCCGCTGGGAGGACCATGACCTGACCCCGTCCACCTTTGGCGAGGGCGTCAGCCCGAAACTCCACGGCTCGAGCTGCGACAAAACCAAGGCCAGGTAGTCCGAACCTGCAGTATACCTTTAACATCGGGGGGGGGGATCAAGTGCTGAGACCCTCAGAGCGCTGAGGCTGCAACTAACAATCACTTTCATTATTGACAAATCTAACAATTATTTTATCAATGGATTGATTGAATATGACAGAAAACGTGTCCGAGGTGACGTCTTCAAATGTAATGATTGAAACCAGCAAGTGTTTTACTGTTGGAACCAGACCAGAAGCTGTAGCAAGTGAATTCTTACATGACTTAATAAATCATCAAAATAGTTGCTGATTACATTTTCTGGCGATCTACTAATCGATTAATTGATCAGTTAGGATCCATGTTTCCTTCTTCGCCACGTTTCTCTGACATCGGCGACGCAGACGCAGATCTCATCCCTCAGAAACATCTTGAATTTGTCTTTATATGAAATGTTTTTTCTCTTTCTTCTTTCTCTCATTTCAATTTCGGTTCTTTGCAGGTTGGTTCTTAATTACGAGAACGTCCTCCACCACCGCAGCTTCAAACTGATGTGAGTCTGCACCACACACACACACACACACACACACACACACACAGTGAGAGTTTGGTTTAAGCCTTCAACAGTAGAACTCAGTCCTGCTGACCCGGGGAAACTCCATAAATCCACTGAACTCTGTTTGTGTCCAGCTTTGCTATGAGCCAGCGCCACTACATGGTGTCGGCACGCCGCTGGTTCACGCTGGACGCCGTGGAGCTGGAGTACGACGGGACCAAAGCCACGTTCAACGGCAGCAGGAACGTTTACGCCCCCGCCGAGTACTCGTACCGCTGTGAGTCCGTCACCAACTTCCGCTGGCCGCTGCTCACCCCACACTCATCTAAAGATCCAGCCAATCAGTGGAGGGTCTCTTTTGAAGACTTCCAGGTAAGATTTTTTTATTTTTTTAATTACATTTATCAACGTTTTGTCAAACAGCAGCACACAGATGTGATTCTCTTGAACCTTCCCTCCACAGATCCAGGGCTTTAACGTGACCGGCAGCGAGTTCTCGTACGCCAGCGACTGTGCGGGCTTCTTCTCTCCTGGTATCTGGATGGGTCTGATGACCAGCCTCCTCATGGTCCTAGTGCTCACCTACGGCCTGCACATGATCATGCAGCTCCGCACCATGGACCGCTTCGACGACCCCAAGGGCCCGGCCATCTCCGTGCCCCAGACAGAGTAACGCACGCCGGCCGTCGGTCCCGAACTTCACGCTCCATCTTCCCCTCCTTTCTGTCCCTGAAATGCTTCCACTCCTTTACATTCCACTCCCTGTTCATCTGTAGTTTATTATACAGACTAGTTAGTGGTGTTGTCAGAATAAGGGTTTAGTCATCACTGCACACGGTTTATAAAATGTGAAGAATCTAGTTTTCAGGGAGCCCCAGTTTGTGTCTCTCGTATTAACATTTAGGTTGTTTAACAGCACTTTAAACCTTCAAGTCTCTTCTAACCTAAAATATTCATCTGCTGCCTGAAGACATTTTTAACTCCTTTTGATTCGTAATCCAAACAAATGGTCACCGAAAGTGATGCACATCTTTGCTTAGAGTGGCTGTCATCTATATTTTTATAATAACAACGTGACAATGACAGTTGTCTCGTACTGGTGAGAATCATCAGCTGGATCTGCGGCTCCTCTCGGCTTTACGGAGCTTTATAATGACTCGTCCTTTATTCGTCCAGCCCCAAAACTTTACTGGTTTGGTTAAATCTCACGGCTTCGTTTTTAGTTAGTTAAAAGCTGCTGCAGACGACAGCAGATATTCTCTCAGGAGCTGGTGGAGAAAGTAAATATTGGATTTATTAATCAGGTGGACACAAACAGACGCTGTGACGATGTGTCAGTGTTCTCATTTATACAATGTGAACCAAAGTTAAAAATCGGTTAAATTTGTCTATACTGATTTTATTATTTCATACTAAATAATGTGAATATTTTTCTTGTGTTGTACGAAAAAAAAAAGCAAAGACGTTACTTTCCAGCCAGCAGGATAGGAAACAGGTTAAAAATCTCTTACTGTGCAGCAAACTGAATATTGTTTTTTTTATCCAGATGGTTAAAGTGTTGTTTAACCACTTTAGGGGTTTTTCAAACATCACCAAATGTAATTCTGATACATGAGGCTCAACCGGGGCTCGTTTTCAGGCTCCTATAAATAATAAATGTCCCCCATGAAAGGGATTCAAATGTACAAAAAGGGACAGAAATAACTTATGAAAAATGAATTATGAAATGCTATTTATTGGTGAGATTTGTGTACGTGTGTTTACAATTGTGTTTGTGTCTGTGAGTAGAAATGTAGTCCGTGAATGAAGGGAAGGATGAATCCAGTATTCTTGATCAAAGAGCAAAGGGACGTTTCAAGGACCACGAGCATTAAAGTCTGACGTTTCCAGTTGTTTGTGAATAATCTCCATGGCTGTTTACATCCAAACATGATTATTATTATCATTTTCCTGTCTCATGATGCTGATGTGCACTGAAATAAGCTCAATGTTAAATTATTATTTTGCTGTTTGTTCATTTTGTTTTGATGATTTGTAGTGAATATCATGATGTGAGGGCCTGGATGTGGTCCAGTGTCGTGCTGCTGATGTGACCCCAATAAAACATCTGTGAAAAGTTTTGTCTCTTTTTTTATCATTTGTTCAGTACGACAGATAATCACAGCTTTAGTTTCACAATCTATAAACTGAGCGTGGAACATTTTTCAAGAAAAGCTGGTCGGCACTTTAAGAACATTTAATCTTTCCTTCACAAGTTAACAGAGCTGTTTAAATCCCTTTTTTATATATATAAATAATTTAATATATACTTTTTTAATATGTTTTGTTTGTGTAAAACGTAATTTTAAGATATTTATTCTGAAAAACATGAGTCAAAGGCAAGGCAAGTTTATTTGAGAAGCAAAATGAAGGAAAGAGGGAAACGATTCATCACGTCTGTTTCTTGAGTAGCTGTATTTACACTGTATATGGCCAAAAGTATATGGACACTAAAATTCACCAATTCCAGTTTGTTTGAGATGGTCAACAATCATGTAATTTTCAAGTGTCCACATACTTTTGGCCATACAGTGTATTTGGAATTTGAATTAAAGCCAGAGAGAGCGCGGGGAGACAGCCGGGCCCCAGCCTGCCAGCGTGTTCGAACTCCGAACCTTCTCACACCAGTTTATTATATATTTCATGTTCTTATGTGTGTTTTTGTGGCTCAATCACAGGATCTGCAGAAGAACAGAGAAAATATTGACTTCGGATGAATTAAGACACATAAATGTTAATAATCTTATAAACCAGCATTTTACACTCTGAGCATCGACGCTGGAAACACTTTGACAAACATAATCCTAACTCAAGGTCTCACTAACTTTTCTGGAGCTTTTAACCACATCACATGTCTTTTATCAGCGAATGGTCACTTAACAAATACTTATTCTTTTTTTTTCAAGATTCACTGCTTTTCTTTTGAATGATTTGAATCATTTGAATGTGTTTTTAATCATGTTGAGGTTTGGACTGTTGGTTGGACACAACAAGCATTGTGAAGCATCTTGAAATCAAGAATTAACGTGACTTCACTGAATTTTCTTGTTCACTGCATGATATTTAGCTTTTCAGGATCAGATCAGCTTCAGCAGAGTGAAACTGAGCTACTTACACTGACAGCTGTAGGCCACCTCCAGGTACTTGTAAGTGCCGTAACAGGGGTCTCCAAACACCGAGTTGCCCGCTCTGATGGTACAGCTGCTTTTCCCGTCACAGCTGTGGATGCAGGTTAATGTCAGAGAACACAGGTTTGAATGGAAACAGACGAAGGGGAAATCCGGGTGTCATTTGGGAGAAGATCCCCATTTTTTGACAGAAAAGAGTGGACGGCCGTACCTTTCGGCCACTTTGCTGGAGGGACGTGAGCATTCGACGTTTTGGACCTGATTGGCAGGTCGTTGGTAAGAGCATGTGGTTTGGTCGTGGCGTCCATAGTCAGCACTGTAGACAGAGATAACCTGCCCTTCATCTGACAAAAAGAGCAGGACAAGGCATACGTTCAGATGAGGGATGAAATGCAAAGGAAATACAAATATGCGTAAAAAAAAATAAGGAGAAATTGTGATGGTACCACACTGCAGGTTGGCGAAGGAGTGTTCGCATGCTACGGTTTGGACTGTCAGAGCAAAGATAAGATCACGTCAGACATATTAGTTACACTGGTAACTTTGTTAAGCTTTGAGCTGCACACACTAACATGACTGACTTGCTGGAAAGCAGGTGTAGGTGGTGTCCAGGTACTTGTAGATGCCGTGGCAGGGATCCGAAGTACGGACGACGTTTGTGTTTATTTCACACACCCTCTTGCCATCACAGCTGCAGGGAGAGGAGAGAGAGCTTGTTTCCAGGTTTAGTAAATCACACATTTCCCTAACTATCCATCCAGACTGAAGGGACTGTGCTGAATCTTATGTTTCAGACACTATTTTCAGGTACGTGGTCATAAACCAAAGATTGGACAAACTGACTAAATGAGGGAAGGTTGGGAGATCAGTTAGTTATTACAATTGTTGTACTTGAATATTTGGAACAGATTTCATGGCGATCCATCCAAAAGCTGTTTCACTGAAAACCACAGATGTCACCTTCATGCTGGCGCTACAATCATTAGGATTCATCGTCCGGGAACCATGACTGTTGGTACCGATCATCTAGATGATGTTGAGTTATTTCACTCGATAACACTGACCGGCTGTTGAGGCTACAAGAAAAGGCACTTACTGTTTATCCAAAACTTTTAGATGTTTGTTCAAATTTATAACCGCAGCATGTATTCATGTGTTACAGCTATATATGGGGATTTCTTTTTAATCACATGGTAACTTTTATTTTTGTCACATTAGATGAGCTGCATTCTCAGTCTGGGGCCTGGATAGACGGGGAGGGTTGCGTCAGAAACCTGTAAAACCTGTAAAGCCTTTGCCAAATCAAATACGCGGCTCACAAAATCAGATATCTGCTGTGGCAACACCTAACGGGGAGCAGCCGAAAGGAGAAGAAGATGCTGAACTACTCCAGAAGAACAGAGAGATATGTCAAATGTTTTTCTATTTTCTCATTTGAGTGACTGTGTACATTTTCTTGAGGACGTGCAGGGTGCCGTGCTGGGAGCACTTTGTGTTGGCAAGCTGCTCGTTAGGTCTGCCCTCGCTGCAAGTCTCTGCGTCTGCACGACCGTACAGAACCGTCTGCACACTGATCACTCCGCTCTCTGTAACACACCACAGAGGGAAAACACATCACAGTGTAACAGAGGAAAACTGGTATTTTTATATTGTCCATAAATCCCATGAAAAAGACCTAAATTAGACCTAAATTGTTTGTCCAGCTTCTCTAAATTATTTAGCTTTTTGCGTAAAAACAGTGAAATTTTAGGATATTTTGTCTAAAAATGTCGCGTGTCACACCGCAGCTCAGCCGCTGGACGTTGTGCAGGTCATCGCAGGTGATCACTCTCTCCGTGGTCACGGTGGGGGGAAAAAACTGCCTGGCTCCAGAAAAGCCTGGAATGAAAAGGTTGTGGAATAACAACCAAAAAAGACAAAATGAAGGTTCCCGTCAACATTCAGCCGGAGACCTTTGACCTGCACGCTTGTAGGAGCATGTGATGGAGGCAGAGGAGGACAATCAATGGAGGATGGATGGAAAAGAGGAAATGAAAACGAAGAACAAAGAGAAAATGAAGCGAGTGAATGGCAAATATCTACGAGAACAGTTGATTTAGAGTTCAAACAACAGAACAATGTGTACACTGTAGTTGTTGACTCAGTTATTTGTAAAAACAAGAGATGATGTGATAATCTTGGATTAAGTTTAACACAAAGGCACATTATGAAAATATGTGTGTGAATATTGTTATACAACATTCACACGTCCATTTACCTGCTCTCATAAGAAGACACGTTGCTGCAAGCACTGAAAAAGAAAAATATGTTTTTAAAGGTTATTTCTCTTATTCGAGCTGAAATCTCTGACAGTGATTCTAACCTTAAACCTTCGAGGATTCAAGTAATACCTCTGCAGTAAATACATTACATCACCCTTCCTAAAGAACAAATAACTAATGGCTTTATTAATGGTTAATAAATAATTTACTAATGCTTTACAGCTGCATTATAAACCATTCATGATGTGTTGGTGTTTATCCTCCAGAGTGAAGTTTGCTTTGTCATTAAGCTGCACAGCGTCTGGACCAAAATCTGTTACATTACCCTTCATTAATGATCATCAGTGCGTTGTGTACTCACAGAGTGTGGTGATGACTCTGGAGAGGAGCATGGTGGCAGGAGTGTTGATTGTGGCAGGAGTGTTGATTGTGGCAGGAGTGGTGAAGTGATGAGGAAACAGGCACCTGATATTTATTCTGTCGGGAGCTAAGAGTTGCGTCTCTTTTTACAAAACAAGTCGATCCAGTCACGTTTGTTACCCAGAAATGTGTTGCAACTGACTGAACGAGGAAACTTCAAAAGTTGACAGACAATCAAACATGATCTCATATCAGCTTAACTTATCAGAACAAGAACAAACAAAGCAAAAAAAAAAGTGAAAAAAGGTCACAGGATATTTCAAGTAAGGTCAAACTACAAGACACATCAATTCATTACAAAGCTGCCCTGAGATTTACATCATAATTAATCCACATTAAGTTTTTTAATTGTAATCTAGAAAAAAATCAGGCACAATCTTCTCAAAAAGACGAAAAAAAAATTAGTCCATGCATTTGTGACTTCTAGGTTGGACTACTGTAATTCCTTATTATCGGGCTGCCCCGATAAGTCTCTAAAGACTCTCCAGCTGATCCAGAATGCAGCTGCACGTGTACTGACAGGAACTAGCAAAAGAGAACATATTTCTCTGATATTAGCTTCTCTGCACTGGCTCCCTGTAAACATCAAAAAAGAATTTAAAATCCTCCTCCTCACCTACAAAGCTCTTAATGGTCAGGCACTATCGTATCTTAAAGAGCTGATAGTACCGTATTACCCCACCAGAGCATTATTCTCACAGAACGCAGGGTTCCTTGTGGTTTGTACAGTCTCTAAAAGTACAACAGGAGCCAGAGCCTTCAGTTACCAAACCAGCTCCCAGTTTCAGTTCTGGCTCAGCTCCAGGTTTCTACCAGTTTTTCTTTGCCTTTGTCACCAAGTGCTTCTCATGGTGGAACTGTTGGGTCTCTGTAAATAATATTTTAAAGAGTCGGTCTAGACCTACTCTATGTGAAAAGCATCTTGAGATAATTTGACTTATCGTTTTGCAGACAAGGTGCCGGAGAACAAGGGAGAAAACGGAGGTTTCATGGATCAGTTTTGTTCCCTTTATATGAAGCCTCCACTGTGACAGTTAAATGTGCACAAAACCCCACTAAGGGATCGCCCAAAGTCTGCAGGTTTCATCCTCTGGGGAGCTCAAATTACCGGATATGGACCACATTAAATATATCATGTCCTTAGATCTGAGTAATGCCGGTAAGAAGTTCAGCTACTAGGTTCCTGCTTGACGAGTTATAAAATGTTCCTGTTATACCAAAACATTGCAAATATGCTTCTTCCTTGTCAAGTCTCACACACATCCTCAGTGGGTTGAAGAGAGTTGTCATTCGTTACCTCACACAGGTCGATAACTTCAACTTGGTCAAATTATTGACAGCATTGCACCCATATAAACCCAAAAAGGTATCTGCAACACCAAAAGCTCCCTGGAGAAACAGGGTAAGAACAACAATGTTAAAGAGAGCCTGTCGGAAGTCTGAGCGTAAGAGGCCGGTTCACCTCGAGAGCTTTAAAAACACACATAAGAACTATAACAAAAGAAATTAAACTTTATAGACAATAACCACAACAATGCTCAATTTCTATTCTCCACTACTGACAAACTGCTTAACCCAACCAGATCAATCCCTGCTGAGCTTCTCTCCCACTAAATGTCATGACTTTACCACCTTTTTCCAAGAAAAGGTTTCTGATATTATGAAAAATTAGACAAAAACACAAAAGGTCCAAAAACCATGAGTCCATGACAAACCTCGACTTAAAAAACAGAACTGCGTAGTTACCCACCACTCCATAATCTGTATGATGTGTATCAATCTGGCCTCAGGACTAACCAAAGCACCGAAACAGCACTTTAAAAGTAGTGAGTGATCTAAAGACCAGCAGTGCTTCAAACAAACTCTCCTTCTTAGAGTTGGCCTGTCTGGCCTTGTGATTAACCGGCTCTCGTCCTCTAACAGACAGAACATTTAAAACAAGCAAAACACCTTCCTGTCCTGTAGCTGCTGTATGTGAGTAGGTGTATTGCAGAGACATATAAATAGGTACGTCGGTGTAAGCTTGGCCTTTGTATAAATGACTTATTTTCTTCTGATTCATGTGTTGTGTGTAAAGTACACAGATTAAACTGTATGAAATGTGCTATTAAAAAAAAAAGAGTTTTGATTTGAAATAAGTCAACAATTTGAAATTGCACCGGTGGGGTGACGGGGTGTGAAGAGCACGGTGTTTTTGAAAACACAGATTTTAGTTTACTTTCTATTCATATTTTTCCTGTTCATATTACCAGACAGGATTTATCCTCAAATTTGAAAAACAGCAAAAAAACGTCAGTCAATAACTAACACACAGACACACACACGTCTAAGTAGGGAAATCGAACCAGCGAGCCGCTGTGTGGGAAGCAGATCACACTGTCAGGTTTGTCTTTGTGTCTAAACCCTCAAATCTCTAAACTGAACTTTATAAAAACAGTTACATCAGATTCACCTCCTGTAGAGGGCAGCCTTGAAGTGACCTTCCTCCTCTTTGTTCGTTGTTGGTTTCATGTAAAATGAGGAGGAAGAACAACAGTTCCAGGGTCTGAATGAAACTTCCCCTTGCCGATATGTGAGTGTGCTTATAAAAGACAAGGCCAGGGAAGGGAAGGCAAGTTTATTTGCACATTTCAAAGTGCACTACACAAGGTGAAGAAATGCATTAAAACACATTTACACGTATTTATAATTAGAAGGCAGTAGATTTACAGTATTTATGTAGTTTTTCCTTTCTACTTCTTGCACACTTCTCTTATTGTCGCACTTAATCGCAGACTGATTTCAGTTTGTGATTATTGTGATTTCAACATGTTCAAACAGGATCTGCAAAAGAACAGATAACATGTTTATGTTAGATGGATAATTTAGGTGACGAGTAAATATCTCATTAATATTACAGTTTTTTAAATAGTTGTTACGAATTACTTAAACAATTAAACAGAACCTAAAGGTTGGGATTTGCTGATTTTTCTGTATCTATCGACACATCTTCCTTTTCACATTAGGACAGACATGGAATGTAACTAAGAACATTTACTCAAGTATTGTACTTAAGCACAAAGCCTTGTACTTAACTTAAGTATTTCCATTTTATACAACTTTCTCCTTCTACTCCACGTCATCACAGAGGCATATATTGTACTTTTTTACTCCACAACATTTGTCTGACAGCTTTGGTTACTTTACAGACTACAGTTTGAGCCTTTGAGCTACTTACATTCACATATGTAGGCCACCTCCAGGTACTTGTAAGTGCTTGCACAGGGGTCTCCAAACACTGAGTTGCTCACTCTGATGGTACAGCTGTTTTTTCCATTACAGCTGCAGATTAATGTGAGAGAAAGAAAAGGATTTGATTGTGCACAGAGGTACATCTGAGAGACGGCATCAAAAATCTGTGTAATCCACTTCCACAGTCCTAAAACCTAAAGTCCTAAACCTGAAGTTCAAATTTACAAAGAGGGAGCAGCCGTACATTTCAGCCACTTTTCTCGTGGGGTTTGAGCAGTAGACATTTTGGACCTGATTGGCAGGTCGTTGGTAAGAGCATGTGGTTTGGTCACGGCGTCCATAGTCAGCACCATACAGGAATAAAACCTGCCCTTCATCTGACAAAAAGAGGAGGACAAGTTGGAGAGGAGAAGTTTTCAAGAGGCAGGTGACAAAATAAGCAAGTATGCAACACACAGAAATGAGTGTAAAAATAAGTAAATAGTGATCTTACCACAGCGTAGGTGTGCCACAGAGTGCTCGCAAAAAACTTGATGAACTGTCAAAGTAACAGAAATTACAATTAGTCCTCCCACTGTTCTGCAGGTCTTCATGAAACATTTGGTGCTAGACGCTCTGCGATGTCGGGGCGGTTGGTGAACTACTGCTCATGCTAATCAGTGACAATGATACCCCCCCCCCCCCCGGCTTGTTAGGGTTAGGGTTTTCATTCAATAAGGAGTTTTACTGAAGTGGAAAAAAATTCCTACATGTCAGTTAACAAGTGTGTTAGTTGGTGGCTAACGGGACGTATTTGAACCACCGCTTCTCGTCTCATAACAAACTGTGTTTCTTTTAAAAAGGAGCAGTAAATATTACGACAGAAGAGGCTTAAACAAACGGTGCGACACAGCTCATAAACTACCATAGCTTCCTCCATTTTGAACGCTCCGGCTCTCCACTGTGAAGACGATTTGCTATTGGTCAACTGAGAGTCTGTTACCAGGTTTCCATCCAAATGTAGCACACATTTTAGTGTGTAACAGAAAATTGGCAAAAGAAAACGCTATTTAATCTACGTTTTTTATCTACTACCACAATGCAAATATAAAGTTCAGTTCAGTGGACATCTAAGTCACATGCTTCATAATCGGCCGACAGCCGAGCGTGAAAACTTGCAGACATTCAACACAAAGAAAAAATGCTTTTGCTTCACATTCATTTCATGCAGACAGGTGACTGACTCGCTGAGAAGCAGGTGTAGTTGGTCTGCAGGTATTTGAAGATGCCGTAGCAGGGATCAGAGGTACGGACCACGTTGGTGTTCAGTTCACACACCTTCTTGCCATCACACCTATAGGAACACACACAAAGACAGTCCAACACAAAAATACTGTGAATGAAATACAGTTGAACTTATGTCATTTAGCACTTCTCTGCACAGTGAACATATTCTTTACACCTCATACTGTTAACCTTTGCACATTCCTGCACAAACTGTACAGCTTTTCATTTTTCACATACTTCTAATAATATTTTTTTCATATTCTGTATTGTAAATATTTCTATTTTCTATTAAGTTTCTTGGCTTTTGCATTACTTGTTTCTTTTACTTTCTTATTTCTGTTTTTATTTGCATCAATACATTACAGCAAATTGCTTGTATGGGAAAACTTGCTTGACAATAAACCTGGTTGTGATTCTGCATTTTAAGTGAAATACACAGTGAAGTGTGGTCCTGTTAAGTGATGACAGTCCTCTCTGTGTAGTTTTTTTATGACCCTGAGACAATGTTTCAGGTTTCGGTGCAGTTATCCAAGGAAGCAGCGTGGCATCGGCCCCTCAATACTTTGGTCCAGAGTGAAAATATATTAAAAAAAAGGATGAATCCTCCCCATTCAGACACGAGACCGACAGAAAAAATGTCACATTTACACAACGAGGTGCATGTCTGAAAGGGGTTTTACAGTTAACTTCATGACAGAATACCATTTAAAGTAATAATTAACAAAGCAAGCAATGCTAACATGGCATGTTTATGTACCTGCATCGTAAACTTTGGTCTATAAAGAGCCAAAATAAAGCCTCAAATTCTGTGTTTGGTTCCAAATGTAAGAAACCTCATAAAAAGAATCCCAGTGGCATTTGTGATAAAGCGCATAACTAAAAATCCAGCATTGGAACGTGAGCCCACTCTACTGTGCGTCTTGGTTCACCCTGAATGTTTACATAATGACAGTAGTTTTTTTTTTAAACTATATAAAATCATTGTATATCAAATTTCTTTTTATCACCATTTAACAAACCCCATTTCCCATAAGCCCTAGACTGCCCTGGCTCGCCAAATGAGTCCACTGGCGAGTCAAGCCACCACATTCAGAACACGTGTTGGATTTTACCAGGCGTGTACCTCTTCTTGAGGACGTCCACGGTCCCGGGCTGGGAGCACTTTGTGTTGGCAAGCTGCTGTGGAGGTTTCCCCTCGCTGCAGGTCTCTCTGTTTGCACGTCCGTACAGAACCGCCTGCACACTGATCACGCCACTGTCTGTTACACAGACATCATTTATATATCATATATATTATATAATTTAATGTCATTTAAGTGGACATATTATGTGAGTTTTTTAGCTGAGTAATGTAATAGGACAATGACGTTGTGGACAGAAAGCTTGAGTCATACCACAGCTTAGACGCTGGACACTGGAGCCGTTGTCGCAGGTGATGACGCTCTCTGTGGAAACGTCTAAAAAACAGATAACGTATGAGCTGAAGTGTGTTCAAGGCAGATAGATAGATAGATAGATACATACACACATACACACACGTAAACACTGTAACGTTAAATTCAGTCAGAGATTTACCTGATGTCATGAGCAAACAGGTTGCTGCCAGCACTGAAAGAGACACATCACACCGTCACTGACAAACTGTTTTAAGTCTTTGTGTAAATCCAACCAGTGTCCGGTGAATTACTGAGAGCTCCTTCGGGACGAAACATTTGAATATAAACTTATCAAAATGTTCTGAATAAAAAAAAAATCAATCAATATCCACAATTTGAATTCCTCACCAGTCTAATTTGAGTCATACTTGTATGTTCTGTAAATGATTTCCTTTACACACACACACCTCCTTTAATACATCTGAAACTACAACACAGAATCACATCTGAGTTTCTCTTTTCTAGCCGTGTTACCGTTTTCAGGTAACTTGCCCAACACTCAAACAATGCAAATGGCTCTGAAAATGGATTTTGGAGTTTTTAGCCAGTCGATTTACCACTTTCTGAAATATCTGAATTACTAAGAGATTTATTGTCATGAAATTTGGTACAAACATTCCTCTTCCCCTGAGTATGAAATCCTACTGACTTTAAGACCTACTGTCTTAATTTTAATTAGTCCATTAGTCCAGACTTTGGTGCATTTGGTGACATTCCCAAACGTTTGCATGCTAACAAAAGCACTGCTGTGGCACATCTGCAGACTCTAATAATAATAATAATGATAATAATAATAATAATAATAATAGTAATCAAAAATTCTAGTTGACATCCATCAGACTCAAAGACAGCTTGAACCTAGAGCTCTAAACCCAGAGACCCTAAACTCCAGTCAGATGTAATAGAAATACTATAATAATAAGTAATTAGTAATTATTCCTCCTGTTATTATGAGCCATCAGTAGTACTCACACAGTGTGCTGCTGAGCCTGGCGCCGGGCATGGTGCTGGTAGCAGGTAATAGTGGGACTAATTGTTGGAACAGACACACACCTGTATTTATTCTCAATCAGTAGTTTGACCCGGACCCTGCCGGCTCCTGTCCAATACATTTCCAATGTAAACACACAACTGAAGCCAGAGTTAATGACTTACTGGGTGTGACGCACTGCGATAATATAATGAGCTACTGTGCAGTCGAAGATTACCGAAAAGGGAAAAAGCGATTTCTATGGAATTCACAGCAGGGTGTTTACAAAGTGCATTACTCATTGCAGACCTCTCCCTCGGGTCAAGCTTTATTTGTTTCACATTCATGGCTTCTTTTAAGCCTTGTGTCATTGTTGATAGAAACTGCCATGACAACTACCATGAGTGAACATGGCCTACAGCCTTTGTACATCTCAAAAACTAAAAAGTGTACAAGGTTCAAATAACTTCTGGAGTGTTCAAAAATAGTTTTTTCACGTTTATACATTCTGAATTATTTTGGATCAATATGTTTTGTGTGTTTATTTAGGAGAATTTGATTTAAAAAAAGCATTTTTTTGTTTTTTATTTGTGACACAATTTCAATACTTTATTATGGCTTATTGATTGATGGAGGCACTGGAAGACCCTTTCTATTGCAGAGTTCAAAAGGTTAATCACAGGAATTAAAAAAAAAATAATCTGAAATGTGTGTTTGTACAGTGGACATGCATTTGAAAGATATGCAGCAATGCAACAAAATGAGGACAATCTGTTTTGCAAAGGTGTTATGAGGAAGTAAATGAATTCACCTTTTGTCTGAACTCAAGGAAACACAAAATGAGTTCTGTAAATCAACCCATCTGTCAACATAATTTTCATTTTCCTCCCCAGTGCAGCTTTTATTTTCTGTGGACTTCCTTGAACAGCGGCACGCCCCAAACACCGACTCTAAAACGCTGATTTGATCTGTGTCGCTCTGCTGCTTCATATTAATTCATAATGAAAATTGTGATGGAAATCTTAGAGCTGGTTCACTCTAACAAGAAGTTTCAGGAGACCTGGATGTCTTACACAGGAATATTTATTGAAGCTCGATCGAGGAGAAAAGGGAAACACCACGTGTGAATCACAGCGTACTGCTACCCAAATCTGAAGATGGTGTCCTGAAGCTCAGTATTTAACCTTCCCCAGAACTGATAAGTTCCTCTATATCCAAACAGGGTTATTCCTAACTCAGTCTGTCATGTGTGAGGACTCTATTGGATATCAGATCCAAACAAGGAAAGACATCAACCATTGCTGTCCTAGCAACAGCATAGCTTCTCTACAGTCTCTCTTATCCAGCGTCAACAACCAGGCTCCAGCCTGTTGTGTCTAAACCTGAATACAGAAGATATCTAGCAGACCTTGGTCTACCAGAGGCCAAAGCCAACTCGGCCTTGTCTGGCACACAGAATGAGACAGGTGAACAGAGACAGGCAGTTGACCTGACCTGTGAAGCTCTGTCTTAAGTTACCTTTAACCTACAAGAGGGAAGTTTAACATACAAGAAGGAAAATTCCTTCACAAAAACTAGGAAGGTAATTTTTAATGTCTTTGTCAGATCTTTTTAGATGAGACAAGACGTTCCCCCAGTGATCCATCGAAGGAGCAACGCTCTGGTTCAGGCTTTGGACTGAACTGGACTTTGGACAAGGAAGACTCAGAGCAGTGATGATGATCTGATTCAAGCTGAAGACGTTGCTAGACTATTGCTAGCTTTACTGTTTACTGGCTGAAATGCACCTTTACAATTTCATGCTTCAGATCTTTTATAAATAATTTATTATCTGACAACATTGCAAGAATTATTGGATCGCAAGTTTTTTTTTTTTTCCAATTATAATAGACGCTAGCAAGTAATGCTGATTGGATTTTCTACTCTGCATTGTTTCACATCCACACAGGTCGAAGAAAAGCATTTTGTCCCAAAGTCAGAATCACGAGTTTCACACTTGTTTTTGAGACTAAATAACTTTCACGTTGACAGCGCTGCGCCCGTCGTGGTCGACTCAAACATCTGTACTGACTGTTTTACTTTACAGCGACACATAATGTTTATCTTCATACTAAGATTTTTGATTTGCACCTGTTGAGGTGGATGCATATAATCATTATAATTAGATACATTTGTGTTTATCCTGAAATAGGGAAATAAAAATATTGACTTAGAAAACACAAATGTAATATTTGCACATGGTGAGATTCAGAGGGGAGGGGTGAGACCGGCTTTACTGTAGTACTGATACTGTAGTGTTTACCATAGACAGATTAGTCGTTGGATATGTCAGGACTGATAGCTGGACTGGGCTTTAACATAGAAGTTTCAAGGCAAAACACTGAAGTCATGCAACTCATAGCTGAACGAGTCACTCAGTGTGCCGAGTGGAACGGAAACTATTCAGATACAGATGCAAGGAGATGTAGAAATTGAATAAAACAAATTTCAATGGGAGTTCATAAAGGAAGAAAAAGTGCAGGAGAGAAAATTTTAATTTGAATTAGATCAGTTTCATTGGCTTCTTGTCATTGCACTTAATCACAAACTGATGAGGCATTTTGCTGATTGATTCTGCATATTTTTGTAATGGAACATCCTGGTTGTGCTAACACTTTATCATCCAGATCACTCACTTTCCTCCTTTATCTGTCCTTGCAGATCTGTGTGGCATGCAGAAGAATGGGGAAGGTACCACCTCAGTTATTTGGCACCTCAAAAAGCTAGTTTGCCTTTGTACATTATATTCTAAGACTACTTTCAGGTAGTGGGTTGGGTGTTTTCTTGTTTAAGGTGAAATGTAGATTCATTCTTCTGTTGGAACACACTTAAACACAAACATACAAGGGAAGAATGTGGATGCTTTTCATGGCATCGACAAACCATGAATTTAAAAGAACATCTTCTTGTATGCAAGAACACCAACTCGCCTCAGCACCTGTAGTTTGTCTTGCAAGTCTGAGTTACAGACTACATATTACCAAAACCTTTACATTTACCTACTTCTGTAAAGTAGGTACACTGCTTAATTGCTCGTTTAAGATTTTCAGAGATTTTTAATTGCATTGCTTCCTTCTTTGTCTTCAAACCCAACCACAAAAATATTTAGGTGTGTCCTTGTCACATGAGAGATACCAGATGTCATGAAGCTGGCGTAGTCAACATTCCCGGTTGGTATATAAAGATTTGTTCTTGTTTTTCCTGACAAACGGTTGGTTATTCATCCTCTCAGTGTGTCAGGCATCACTACAGCACAGGTAACGTTTGATTGGTTTACTACCTACTTATCAAATTCTCTTAATACATTCATGCTTACATACAGTCACTGATGTTCTGCAGTATATTTATTTTGTTTAATGTTTTTCCACAGATGGCGTCAGGTTTACACTTGGTTTTCTTCCTCTGTTTCATCAGCGGACTTCCGACTGGAGAGACAGTAAGTGAAATTCACTCTATTATTATTGAGGTTTGACCAGCCGCTAGATAAGATCAGTGCATGTCACTCTGTTGGCTTTTTTGTCTGTTTACCATAATAAAGAAAAAAAACTTGCTGTATACAGTTTGTGCTACAACAAGACACAACTCTCAGGAACATGATCTCTCCATCACTTATGCTTGACGCACAGTTAACAGCAGTATTCCACATTTTCAAACTTCGACTTTGACAAAACAGTGAGTGAAGGTGTTTGAACAGGGGAAGGTGAACATTAAACATCATGGACGTGCTAATAAATTAAGACCTATCAGGGTTTTGAGTTTACCTTAACTGACGTTGCACATACTTTCACAGCCCCTTCTGGTACACATAAAGTTAGTTTGAACACTATTACTGTACTATTTATTGTATTTTATTGCATTGACAAATCTGTGTGAAGTTAACAATCTTCTTTTCCTGTTCACAGGCATCACTGGCTAATAACCTGGAGGTGCCAGGTTGGTAGCTGCGTTTTTTATTGTTAAAAGGGAGTTTTTCCTGCTTGCTCATGCTGGGAACTGTTGGGTCTCTGTTTAAAATATTTCAGAATTTAAAGAGTACAGTCTGGACCTACTCAACGTGAAAAATGTCTTGAGATGAATCCTGATATGATTTGGCTCTTTGTAAATAAAATTGACTTGACTTGGTGGACTACTTAGCTACACTAATGTCCTCTTGGAATATGTTGTATAGGCAACTAAACTAGTTTCCACTCCTGGAATTAATTAAATTATCTAATCTAATTAAAAATTGGTGTTCCCGACAACACACGGATACACTCGGCACACACCAGGCCCAACAGCTGGCGTGGCATTATGGAGTCTGTCCAAATGAAACACTCCCGTTAATGTTCTTTGTTTGTTTAATGCTAAATTGTCCCTGTTGTAGTCTATCTTTGGCTTTCTGATCATCAGTTCTCAGTCACGCTGTATTAGGCTCTTCTTTCTTTATTCCTTTTAATTCATCTGTTTGTTTTACGGCTGCATTCAACAGCAAATGTCACTGTTCCTATTAGTAAGTGAGGACTAACTGTAGATTATCTCAAAAAAATAACATAAAAGTTCTGCTGTCTGCTTTATTTGCTCTGGCAGATACGTCTGGCCCCTCTCCCATTCAGACAGATTTCCATCAGAACTGATATGTGGCGAGCCAATCACAACCGTTTATCTAATATGGGGCATTTCGATGTTATCATTGGTAACGCTCCTTGGAAATCAAAATTGAACTGAGACTAATAACATTTGCGAATTAGTCTCACGATGCCAGGCTATGTTCAATCAACACAGACTGCACCACTGGTGCTTGGACCCTTTTTGTCTGAACATTAGTGTGTGTTAATGTGAGTATGTGAGGGTGAGCTTTCCTTTCTTATGTCCTCTGTCTAACATAACACTTGTGTTGCAGTTCCTGGCTGTCCTCCTAAATGGACTCGGTTCGGCTCTCGCTGTTTCATCTTTGAAAACAGGCACGTGACTATGGGTGATGCAGAGGTACTGGAACACTATCACACAATGCTTCTGATGTGGCTCTAAAACAGGTTGAGCCAAATATCTTTACAGCTATTGGATGGATTGCCATGAGTTCCTGGTCCCCAGAGGATGAATCCTTCAGTTAGGTGGTCTCCTGATTTTTCATTTAGCAGCACCAACAGGTCAACATTTCCACTTGTCTAACACCTAGTAGTGTACATACTGTATTACAACATGAAAATGGAAATATTCCCAACAGACTAACGCACTGATGCATAACATGCTCTGACAAGTAACAAGATCATCGTGATTTTCTCTTCTAACTCCTGGCACGAAAGCAAAAAAGTATTTTAAACTCTGGTTCAATCTTACTGTTCTGTTCAAATTTTCTGTGTTTCTCATTGTAATTTTTGCTTAGATTTCTGGTTTACGCTGTAAAGCACTATTTAGACCCTGTCTATATTCTTCTCTCTCACCCCCCCTACAGAACCACTGCCTATCTCTTGGTGGGAATCTGGCTTCGATCCACAATGTCGAGGAAGTCTCGTTTATCAGAGACCTGATTCAAATGGGGTCGGGCTCGTTTTTACAAACCTGGATTGGATGCCATGACGGAATTAAGGTGAGACATTTACCAACACACAGGATCTGCAGTTATGACTTGTGCTTGTAGAAGTAACCTGTAAATGCAGTTGTTCAAAACGTAGCTTCCTCTTGCAGAAGGGGCAGTGGATGTGGACTGATGGCTCAAGGTTTGACTACCAATCCTGGGGTCCAGGGGAGCCCAACAACCATTGGGGAGGACAACAATGTGTGGAGATCCTGTGGGATGGTACAAATATAATTTCTTGACCTCATGATGGTGATTTTTATTAGGGGAAGTCTGTTCTGAACAATACTGATGATGTAAAATACATGGCCAGGTGTATCTTTACCTGTACTGCTGTCCAATAAAGTATTAGAGAAATTAGACATTAGAGACATTTACTGTAAATCCAATCTGTGTTTTTATGTATTCTTACAGGACGATTCTGGAATGATCTCCCGTGCTACTATAGCAGACCTTTTGTTTGTACAAAGGACCTGTGATGCCTCCGACCACTGACTGTCATATCTGCTGTGACGATGTCGCTTCCAAGTTGATGGCACTTCCCGTCTCATATCCTGCTTCTGTATCATCAATGATAGCTCTTCTGACTGTTTCTTCTCCTGGATCAGAAGTCAAATGCAAATGATTTCTTTAGATTATGATTATTTTCTTACTTTATGGAAAATCAAAAAAAGTGTAAATGTCATTGAAAATTAAATATCTAAAATAAAGAATCAAACTGTGTGTGTGTGAAAGTGAGACATTTAAGTAATTCTTTGACCTGTAAAGCATGTCCCAAAATAGGCAAACAAAGGCAATAGTAATCAGTACAATCCTAAAATCAGTTCTAAAACCAACAGGTAACCAGTGATGAGAGGCTAAAACGGGGCTGATGTCATCTTCTCTATTAGTGTTTGTTAAAAGCTAAGCAGCTGTGTTTTGTAACAGTTGGAGGAGTGAGATGACTTTCTTAGCTCAGCCCTGAAAATAAAGAATTACAATGGTCTAAGCTCAAAGAAATAAAAGCATGGATGACCTTTGCGAGAACAGGTCAAGAGATAATCGTGTATCATGGATCTAGGAATGCATGAAAAGAGATTAAATATTAAAAGAAGTAATCAACAAATGTAGACACAGGTTCAGAAATAGAATAAATACCACTAACATTGGAACAACCAAATCGATTGTTCATATTTTGGGGGATTTGGGGTAACATACAGAATCGACGAAACATGGATACAGAGGTGTTAAAAAGCTACTTTTTTTATTGCATCTATAGGAGTTACAGCAACAGCACTGATGGATTCAGTTTTCCTACACGTCACTGCTGTTCTTTGAATGAGCACACTATTGATGGTTAGTTTCAAGTTTTGAGTCATGCAACTCATAGCAGCTCCGTGCTGAAGGAGTCACTCAGTGTGCCGAGTGGAACGGAAACTATTCAGATTTGTTATCCAACAAGTCAAATACAGATGCAAGGAGGAGTAGAAATTGAATAAAACAAATCTGAATGGGAGTTCATAAAGGAAGCAAAAGTGCAGGAGGGAAAAATTAAATTTCAATTAGATCAGTCTCATTGGCTTCTTGTCATTGCACTTTATCACAAACTGATGAGGCATTTTGCTGATTGATTCTGCATATTATGGGATGCATGCATGTTGCCTTAATTTTGTGATTGCAGCACGAACACGGGACTGCAAAAGAACAGACAAAATATTAATTCAAAGCTGATAATTAAATTTACTGCTGCACAAACTGCTCTGTTACTGCGGGACGCCCAAACTGGCTTTTGAGCTGCTCACTGTGACACCTGTAAGCCACCTCCAGGTACTCGTGTACTTGTATAAGTGCCTTAAAAGACCCAGAACTAGTCTATGCATTTGTTACTTCTAGGTTGGACTACTGTAATTCCTTATTATCGGGCTGCCCTGATAAGTCTCTAAAGACTCTCCAGCTGATCCAGAATGCAGCTGCACGTGTACTGACAGGAACTAGCAAAAGAGAACATATTTCTCTGATATTAGCTTCTCTGCACTGGCTCCCTGTAAACATCAAAATAGAATTTAAAATCCTCCTCCTCACCTACAAAGCTCTTAATGGTCAGGCACCATCGTATCTTAAAGAGCTGATAGTACCGTATTACCCCACTAAAGCACTACGCTCACAGAATGCAGGGTTACTTGTGGTACCTAAAGTCTCTAAAAGTAGAATGGGAGCCAGAGCCTTTAGTTATCAAGCTCCTCTCCTGTGGAACCAGCTCCCAGTTTGGGTTCGGGAGGCAGACCCCCTCGCCTCATTTAAGAGTCTGCTTCAAACGTTCCTTTTTGATAAAGCTTATAGTTAGGGCTGGCTCAGGTGAGTCCTGAACCATCCCTTAGTTATGCTGCTATAGGCTTAGAGTGCCGGGGGATTTCCCATAATGCACTGAGCTTCTCTCTCCTCCTCTCCATCTCTATCTGTACACATTCCTATCCCACTAATACAGGTTACCAACTCCACTTCTTCCCAGTAGTTCTTGTGCTTTCTGTGTTTTTTCGCCTTCTCACTTTCTGCAGGTATTTCCGCCTCTGGAGCTGTAGATTCTGGATCTGTGACTGCAGGCCGTCTACTGCCCCCATGTTCCTGCTCCACACTCACTGCTGCAGTTGTTATTATTATTAGTCTGATTTGTTGTCTGTCCTCCTGTTCTGTCCCCCCTCTCCCCCTCTCTCCTCCCCTTTCAACCCAACTCGGTCAATGCAGATGGCCGCCCACCCAGAGCCTGGTTCTGCTTGAGGTTTCTACCTGTTAAAAGGGAGTTTTTCCTTCCACTGTCACCAAGTGCTGCTCATGGTGGAACTGTTGGGTCTCTGTAAATTATATTTTAAAGAGTATGGTCTGGACCTGCTCTGTGGGAAAAGTGTCTTGAGATAACTTTTATTATGATTTGGCGCTATACAAATAAAATTGACTTTACTTGCCTTAACGGGGGGCTGCAAACGCTGAGTTGCTCGCTTTGATAGCACAGCTGGCACAGCTAATGCTCTTCACATTACTCCATTTGATACGAAATCTGGGATCAGCACCGTATTGAGAGGACAAAGACTGTAGAGCAGCACTGCCTTTTCGGTCAGTAAAGCTGAAACACTTGAACACGTTCACTTTGAACAAACCCCTGAGGGTTTAGTTATGCGGATACTATTTAAAAATGGAACATCCTGGTTGTGCTAACACTTTATCATCCAGATCACTAACTTTCCTCCTTTATCTGTCCTTGCAGATCTGTGTGGCATGCAGAAGAATGGGGAAGGTACCACCTCAGTTATTTGGCACCTCAAAAAGCTAGTTTGCCTTTGTACATTATATTCTAAGACTACTTTCAGGTAGTGGGTTGGGTGTTTTTTTGTTTAAGGTGAAATGTAGATTCATTCTTCTGTTGGAACACACTTAAACACAAACATTCAAGGGAAGAATGTGGATGCTTTTCATGGCATCGACAAACCATGAATTTAAAAGAACATCTTCTTGTATGCAAGAACACCAACTCGCCTCAGCACCTGTAGTTTGTCTTGCAAGTCTGAGTTACAGACTACATATTACCAAAACCTTTACATTTACCTACTTCTGTAAAGTAGGTACACTGCTTAATTGCTCGTTTAAGATTTTTAATTGCATTGCTTCCTTCTTTGTCTTCAAACCCAACCACAAAAATATTTAGGTGTGTCCTTGTCACATGAGCGATACCAGATGTCATGAAGCTGGCGTAGTCAACATTCCCGGTTGGTATATAAAGATTTGTTCTTGTTTTTCCTGACAAACGGTTGGTTATTCATCCTCTCAGTGTGTCAGGCATCACTACAGCACAGGTAACGTTTGATTGGTTTACTACCTACTTATCAAATTCTCTTAATACATTCATGCTTACATACAGTCACTGATGTTCTGCAGTATATTTATTTTGTTTAATGTTTTTCCACAGATGGCGTCAGGTTTACACTTGGTTTTCTTCCTCTGTTTCATCAGCGGACTTCCGACTGGAGAGACAGTAAGTGAAATTCACTCTATTATTATTGAGGTTTGACCAGCCGCTAGATAAGGTCAGTGCATGTCACTCTGTTGGCTTTTTTGTCTGTTTACCATAATAAAGAAAAAAAACTTGCTGTATACAGTTTGTGCTACAACAAGACACAACTCTCAGGAACATGATCTCTCCATCACTTATGCTTGACGCACAGTTAACAGCAGTATTCCACATTTTCAAACTTCGACTTTGACAAAACAGTGAGTGAAGGTGTTTGAACAGGGGAAGGTGAACATTAAACATCATGGACGTGCTAATAAATTAAGACCTATCAGGGTTTTGAGTTTACCTTAACTGACGTTGCACATACTTTCACAGCCCCTTCTGGTACACATAATGTTAGTTTGAACACTATTACTGTACTATTTATTGTATTTTATTGCATTGATAAATCTGTGTGAAGTTAACAATCTTCTTTTCCTGTTCACAGGCATCACTGGCTAATAACCTGGAGGTGCCAGGTTGGTAGCTGCGTTTTTTATTGTTAAAAGGGAGTTTTTCCTGCTTGCTCATGCTGGGAACTGTTGGGTCTCTGTTTAAAATATTTCAGAATTTAAAGAGTACAGTCTGGACCTACTCAACGTGAAAAGTGTCTTGAGATAAATCCTGATATGATTTGGCTCTTTGTAAATAAAATTGACTTGACTTGGTGGACTACTTAGCTACACTAATGTCCTCTTGGAATATGTGGTATAGGTAACTAAACTAGTTTCCACTCCTGGAATTAATTAAATTATCTAATTAAATATTGGTGTTCCCGACAACACACGGATACACTCGGCACACACCAGGCCCAACAGCTGGCGTGGCATTACGGAGTCTGTCCAAATGAAACACTCCCGTTAATGTTCTTTGTTTGTTTAAAGCTAAATTGTCCCTGTTGTAGTCTATCTTTGGGTTTCTGCTCATCAGTTCTCAGTCACACTGTATTAGGCTCTTCTTTCTTTATTCCTTTTAATTCATCTGTTTGTTTTATGGCTGCATCCAACAGCAAATGTCACTGTTCCTATTAGTAAGTGAGGACTAACTGTAGATTATCTCAAAAAAATAACATAAAAGTTCTGCTGCCTGCTTTATTTGCTCTGGCAGATACGTCTGGCCCCTCTCCCATTCAGACAGATTTCCATCAGAACTAATATGTGGCGAGCCAATCACAACCGTTTATCTAATATGGGGCATTTCGATGTTATCATTGGTAACGCCCCTTGGAAATCAAAATTGAACTGAGACTAATAACATTTGCGAATTAGTCTCACGATGCCAGGCTATGTTCAATCAACACAGACTGCACCACTGGTGCTTGGACACTTTCTGTCTGAACATTAGTGTGTGTTAATGTGAGTATGTGAGGGTGAGCTTTCCTTTCTTATGTCCTCTGTCTAACATATCACTTCTGTTGCAGTTCCTGGCTGTCCTCCTAAATGGACTCGGTTCGGCTCTCGCTGTTTCATCTTTGAAAACAGGCACGTGACTATGGGTGATGCAGAGGTACTGGAACACTATCACACAATGCTTCTGATGTGGCTCTAAAACAGGTTGAGCCAAATATCTTTACAGCTATTGGATGGATTGCCATGAGTTCCTGGTGCCCAGAGGATGAATCCTTCACAGTTTGGTGGTCTCCTGATTTTTCGTTTAGCAGCACCAACAGGTCAACATTTCCACTTGTCCAACACCTAGTAGTGTACATACTGTATTACAATATGAAAATGGAAATATTCCCAACAGACTAACGCACTGATGCATAACATGCTCTGACAAGTAACAAGATCATCGTGATTTTCTCTTCTAACTCCTGGCACGAAAGCAAAAAAGTATTTTAAACCCTGGTTCAATCTTACTGTTCTGTTCAAATTTTCTGTGTTTCTCATTGTAATTTTTGCTTAGATTTTTGGTTTACGCTGTAAAGCACTATTTAGACCCTGTCTATATTCTTCTCTCTCACTCCCCCAACAGAACCACTGCCTATCTCTTGGTGGGAATCTGGCTTCGATCCACAATGTCGAGGAAGCCTCGTTTATCAGAGACCTGATTCAAATGGGGTCGGGCTGGAATTTACAAACCTGGATTGGATGCCATGAAGGAATTAAGGTGAGACATTTACCAACACACAGGATCTGCAGTTATGACTTGTGCTTGTAGAAGTAACCTGTAAATGCAGTTGTTCAAAACGTAGCTTCCTCTTGCAGAAGGGGCAGTGGATGTGGACTGATGGCTCAAGGTTTGACTACCAATCCTGGGGTCCAGGGGAGCCCAACAACCATTGGGGAGGACAACAATGTGTGGAGATCCTGTGGGATGGTACAAATATAATTTCTTGACCTCATGATGGTGATTTATATTAGGGGAATTCTGTTCTGAACAATACTGATGATGTAAAATACATGGCCAGGTGTATCTTTACCTGTACTGCTGTCCAATAAAGTATTAGAGAAATTAGACATTAGAGACATTTACTGTAAATCCAATCTGTGTTTTTATGTATTCTTACAGGACGATTCTGGAATGATCTCCCGTGCTACCATGGCAGACCTTTTGTTTGTACAAAGGACCTGTGATGCCTCCGACCACTGACTGTCATATCTGCTGTGACGATGTCGCTTCCAAGTTGATGGCACTTCCCGTCTCATATCCTGCTTCTGTATCATCAATGATAGCTCTTCTGACTGTTTCTTCTCCTGGATCAGAAGTCAAATGCAAATGATTTCTTTAGATTATGATTATTTTCTTACTTTATGGAAAATCAAAAAAAGTGTAAATGTCATTGAAAATTAAATATCTAAAATAAAGAATCAAACTGTGTGTGTGTGAAAGTGAGACATTTAAGTCATTCTTTGACCTGTAAAGCATGTCCCAAAATAGGCAAACAAAGGCAATAGTAATCAGTACAATCCTAAAATCAATTCTAAAACCAACAGGTAACCAGTGATGAGAGGCTAAAACGGGGCTGATGTCATCTTCTCTATTAGTGTTTGTTAAAAGCTGAGCAACTGTGTTTTGTAACAGTTGGAGGAGTGAGATGACTTTCTTAGCTCAGCCCTGAAAATAAAGAATTACAATGGTCTAAGCGCAAAGAAATAAAAGCATGGATGACCTTTGCGAGAACAGGTCAAGAGATAATCGTGTATCGTGGATCTAGGAATGCATGAAAAGAGATTAAATATTAAAAGAAGTAATCAACAAATGTAGACACAGGTTCAGAAATAGAATAAATACCACTAACACTGGAACAACCAAATCAATTGTTCATATTTTGGGGGATTTGGGGTAACATACAGAACCGACGAAACATGGATACAGAGGTGTTAAAAAGCTACTTTTTTTATTGCATCTATAGGAGTTACAGCAACAGCACTGATGGATTCAGTTTTCCTACACGTCACTGCTGTTCTTTGAATGAGCACACTATTGATGGTTAGTTTCAAGTTTTGAGACATGCAACTCAGCAGCTCCGTGCTGAAGGAGTCACTCAGTGTGCCGAGTGGAACGGAAACTATTCAGATTTGTTATCCAACAAGTCAAATACAGATGCGAAGAGGAGTAGAAATTGAATAAAACAAATTTCAATGGGAGTTCATAAAGGAAGCAAAAGTGCAGGAGGGAAGAATTAAATTTCAATTAGATCAGTCTCACTGGCTTTTTGTTATTGCACTTAATCACAAACTGATGAGGCATTTTGCTGATTGATTCTGCATGTTTTTGTGATGGCTAATAGTTTTGACCACCGTGGTGAGAGTGCTGTTGCCTTTCTTGGCTCCAGCTGTGTTTTATAACTGCATTGTTGTTGTTCATGCCCCCTTTAATACCTGGCAATAAAGGGTTGACATTGTTGAAAGTAGCCTTCTGCTTCTTCTTCCTGTGCCACATGCTACAATACCAAATCTGGGATCAGCATCGTATTGAGAGGACAAAGACTGTAGAGCAGCACTGCCTTTTCGGTCAGTAAAGCTGAAACACTTGAACACGTTCACTTTGAACAAACCCCTGAGGGTTTAGTTATGCGGATACTATTTAAAAATGGAACATCCTGGTTGTGCTAACACTTTATCATCCAGATCACTCACTTTCCTCCTTTATCTGTCCTTGCAGATCTGTGTGGCATGCAGAAGAATGGGGAAGGTACCACCTCAGTTATTTGGCACCTCAAAAAGCTAGTTTGCCTTTGTACATTATATTCTAAGACTACTTTCAGGTAGTGGGTTGGGTGTTTTCTTGTTTAAGGTGAAATGTAGATTCATTCTTCTGTTGGAACACACTTAAACACAAACATACAAGGGAAGAATGTGGATGCTTTTCATGGCATCGACAAACCATGAATTTAAAAGAACATCTTCTTGTATGCAAGAACACCAACTCGCCTCAGCACCTGTAGTTTGTCTTGCAAGTCTGAGTTACAGACTACATATTACCAAAACCTTTACATTTACCTACTTCTGTAAAGTAGGTACACTGCTTAATTGCTCGTTTAAGATTTTCAGAGATTTTTAATTGCATTGCTTCCTTCTTTGTCTTCAAACCCAACCACAAAAATATTTAGGTGTGTCCTTGTCACATGAGAGATACCAGATGTCATGAAGCTGGCGTAGTCAACATTCCCGGTTGGTATATAAAGATTTGTTCTTGTTTTTCCTGACAAACGGTTGGTTATTCATCCTCTCAGTGTGTCAGGCATCACTACAGCACAGGTAACGTTTGATTGGTTTACTACCTACTTATCAAATTCTCTTAATACATTCATGCTTACATACAGTCACTGATGTTCTGCAGTATATTTATTTTGTTTAATGTTTTTCCACAGATGGCGTCAGGTTTACACTTGGTTTTCTTCCTCTGTTTCATCAGCGGACTTCCGACTGGAGAGACAGTAAGTGAAATTCACTCTATTATTATTGAGGTTTGACCAGCCGCTAGATAAGGTCAGTGCATGTCACTCTGTTGGCTTTTTTGTCTGTTTACCATAATAAAGAAAAAAAACTTGCTGTATACAGTTTGTGCTACAACAAGACACAACTCTCAGGAACATGATCTCTCCATCACTTATGCTTGACGCACAGTTAACAGCAGTATTCCACATTTTCAAACTTCGACTTTGACAAAACAGTGAGTGAAGGTGTTTGAACAGGGGAAGGTGAACATTAAACATCATGGACGTGCTAATAAATTAAGACCTATCAGGGTTTTGAGTTTACCTTAACTGACGTTGCACATACTTTCACAGCCCCTTCTGGTACACATAAAGTTAGTTTGAACACTATTACTGTACTATTTATTGTATTTTATTGCATTGATAAATCTGTGTGAAGTTAACAATCTTCTTTTCCTGTTCACAGGCATCACTGGCTAATAACCTGGAGGTGCCAGGTTGGTAGCTGCGTTTTTTATTGTTAAAAGGGAGTTTTTCCTGCTTGCTCATGCTGGGAACTGTTGGGTCTCTGTTTAAAATATTTCAGAATTTAAAGAGTACAGTCTGGACCTACTCAACGTGAAAAATGTCTTGAGATAAATCCTGATATGATTTGGCTCTTTGTAAATAAAATTGACTTGACTTGGTGGACTACTTAGCTACACTAATGTCCTCTTGGAATATGTGGTATAGGTAACTAAACTAGTTTCCACTCCTGGAATTAATTAAATTATCTAATTAAATATTGGTGTTCCCGACAACACACGGATACACTCGGCACACACCAGGCCCAACAGCTGGCGTGGCATTACGGAGTCTGTCCAAATGAAACACTCCCGTTAATGTTCTTTGTTTGTTTAAAGCTAAATTGTCCCTGTTGTAGTCTATCTTTGGCTTTCTGCTCATCAGTTCTCAGTCACACTGTATTAGGCTCTTCTTTCTTTATTCCTTTTAATTCATCTGTTTGTTTTACGGCTGCATTCAACAGCAAATGTAACTGTTCCTATTAGTAAGTGAGGACTAACTGTAGATTATCTCAAAAAAATAACATAAAAGTTCTGCTGTCTGCTTTATTTGCTCTGGCAGATACGTCTGGCCCCTCTCCCATTCAGACAGATTTCCATCAGAACTAATATGTGGCGAGCCAATCACAACCGTTTATCTAATATGGGGCATTTCGATGTTATCATTGGTAACGCCCCTTGGAAATCAAAATTGAACTGAGACTAATAACATTTGCGAATTAGTCTCACGATGCCAGGCTATGTTCAATCAACACAGACTGCACAACTGGTGCTTGGACACTTTCTGTCTGAACATTAGTGTGTGTTAATGTGAGTATGTGAGGGTGAGCTTTCCTTTCTTATGTCCTCTGTCTAACATATCACTTGTGTTGCAGTTCCTGGCTGTCCTCCTAAATGGACTCGGTTCGGCTCTCGCTGTTTCATCTTTGAAAACAGGCACGTGACTATGGGTGATGCAGAGGTACTGGAACACTATCACACAATGCTTCTGATGTGGCTCTAAAACAGGTTGAGCCAAATATCTTTACAGCTATTGGATGGATTGCCATGAGTTCCTGGTCCCCAGAGGATGAATCCTTCACAGTTTGGTGGTCTCCTGATTTTTCATTTAACAGCACCAACAGGTCAACATTTCCACTTGTCCAACACCTAGTAGTGTACATACTGTATTACAACATGAAAATGGAAATATTCCCAACAGACTAACGCACTGATGCATAACATGCTCTGACAAGTAACAAGATCATCGTGATTTTCTCTTCTAACTCCTGGCACGAAAGCAAAAAAGTATTTTAAACCCTGGTTCAATCTTACTGTTCTGTTCAAATTTTCTGTGTTTCTCATTGTAATTTTTGCTTAGATTTCTGGTTTACGCTGTAAAGCACTATTTAGACCCTGTCTATATTCTTCTCTCTCACTCCCCCAACAGAACCACTGCCTATCTCTTGGTGGGAATCTGGCTTCGATCCACAATGTCGAGGAAGTCTTGTTTATCAGAGACCTGATTCAAATGGGGTCGGGCTGGTATTTACAAACCTGGATTGGATGCCATGACGGAATTAAGGTGAGACATTTACCAACACACAGGATCTGCAGTTATGACTTGTGCTTGTAGAAGTAACCTGTAAGTGCAGTTGTTCAAAACATAGCTTCCTCTTGCAGAAGGGGCAGTGGATGTGGACTGATGGCTCAAGGTTTGACTACCAATCCTGGGGTCCAGGGGAGCCCAACAACCATTGGGGAGGAGAAAACTGTGTGGAGATCCTGTGGGATGGTATAAATATAATTTCTTGACCTCATGATGTTGATTTTTATTAGGGGAAGTCTGTTCTGAACAATACTGATGATGTAAAATACATGGCCAGGTGTACCTGTACTGCTGTCCAATAAAGTATTAGAGAAATTAGACATTAGAGACATTTACTGTAAATCCAATCTGTGTTTTTATGTATTCTTACAGGACGATTCTGGAATGATCTCTCGTGCTACCATAGCAGACCTTTTGTTTGTACAAAGGACCTGTGATGCCTCCGACCACTGACTGTCATATCTGCTGTGACGATGTCGCTTCCAAGTTGATGGCACTTCCCGTCTCATATCCTGCTTCTGTATCATCAATGATAGCTCTTCTGACTGTTTCTTCTCCTGGATCAGAAGTCAAATGCAAATGGTTTCTTTAGATTATGATTATTTTCTTACTTTATGGAAAATCAAAAAAAGTGTCATTGAAAATTAAATATCTAAAATAAAGAATCAAACTGTGTGTGTGACAGTGAGACAAGTTTTTTTTTTTAAACCCTCGAGTCTAAAATAATAATTTCTGGAGTTCCAAATTGGTACTATTTTTCTTATTTCAAGAGCAACATGTTGACATTCTTGTTTGCTGACTTCCAGTCGTTGAAGTTGTCACATTGCTGTGGTTACGTTAAAGTGTACTCAGGGTGTGTTCAATACATCCTGACACAACACGCCTCTGACCACGTCTAACAAGACACAGAATCTGTCACAATGACATCAGTTATTCTGGTTATTAGATGCCAATGTATGTAAACAGTAACCTGTTATTTTACACCTAACATAAAACTTCATTCTGACAGAGTGGAAGCAAGCAGCAAAGTGCATTTGGATTGACAGTAAAATTGATTTACCAAATGTTGGCCGAATGTTCTTCTAAATACCAGAAAACAGAAACATATCAGGTCATATATTTACCTTCCATAAAACACAATCTTACCTTTCATACTGGGTGCAAATAAATGTTGTGTAACTCCCAATATGTATTTGGCTGATTCTTTGACCTGTAAAGCATGTCCCAAAATAGGCAAACAAAGGCAATAGTAATCAGTACAATCCAAAAATCAATTCTAAAACCAACAGGTAACCAGTGATGAGAGGCTAAAACGGGGCTGATGTCATCTTCTCTATTAGTGTTTGTTAAAAGCTGAGCAGCTGCGTTTTGTACCAGTTGGAGGAGTGAGATGACTTTCTTAGCTCAGCCCTGAAAATAAAGAATTACAATAGTCTAAGCACAAAGAAATAAAAGCATGGATGACCTTCTCAAGAACAGGTTGAGAGATAATCGTATATTGTGGATCTAGGAATACACAAAAAGAGATTGAATATTAAAAGAAGTAATCAACAAATGTAGACACAGGTTCAGAAATGGAATAAATACCACTAACACTGGAACAACCAAATCAATTGTTCATATTTTGGGGGATTTGGGGTAACATACAGAATCGACGAAACATGGATTCAGAGGTGTTAAAAAGCTACTTTTCTTATAGCAACAGCACTGATTGATTAAATTTTCCTACACGTCACTGCTGTTCTTTGTTCAGTGGCGTTCTTTCAACATTTTACAGATGGTTACACATAGCTATTCATTCATTCAATGCAATCGACTGGCTTTTTAATCTTAGAGACAGTTGAGCAGTTGAGACGACTTACTGGTACACTACGAGGAAATTCACGCAGCCAGCAATTACTTTTTCCTTGTTCCCTCATTCACAGAAGACTTAAATGTGCCAAAAATGTATGAACTCAAGTAGTCTGTGAATATTCTCATTCATCCAGGTCATAGTTATCTCAAGGAAATTGAATCGAATGCAACTGGACTTGGTTATATGTCTTTTTCAAAGTCAAGTCAAGTAACATTTCATTTCTGTCCTCATTTTAGTTTGAGTGACTTTCATAAAGCTGTATGTAGTGTACTGTACATAGTGTCCATTATCTTCAGTAGTTCTGTTTTTAAATAAATCCCAGTTTCCCAGAACCCAAGGTAACGTCTTTGTGACCATTTTAGTGTTAAACATTATATTTTCTAATAATGAGTAATCGCTTAATCGACTAACTTGAAGCTTTATAATGCGATAATCAATTGTCTGGCATGGCATGTGAGGAACGAAACAAGCTAAATGTTGGTTTAAATCTCCTAATGACCAATATCAATGCATAGGCCCTTTCAGAATATTAGTCAAGTAGGAGTTTGTGCATTTTGCCAATAAAAAGAAGTATACAGTATCTGATATGTGAATAAAACTGAAAGATGACTAATCAAGGTGCGGGAACAAGGGGTTTGCTACAGTTGTTTCAGAGTGAATCCTTACTACACTACAGCTTTCTAGGCTTATATGTAAGAGGCAATCTTAAAAGTCTTTCTAAAAACGTATCAATAAGGTTGACTGTGGTCACACAGTACACTGCCAGTTACTGTACTTTGAACATTCATCTCCAAAAACATAAGGAAGCCCTTACCTGATCGGATAATCACAACAAAGAGGTGTGTGGAAGTATTTTGGGTTCCATTCCATAGATGGTAAAATTACCAACAAAGAAAAGACTTTTTGATGAAAAGCAGCTGTCTAACTCTCCAACGGCAACACACAGTGCAGTTAAATGATACCACACAGGGAAATATAAAGGCTGCACTGAAAAGTAAGACTCTCTCTCGCTTGTGAAATGTTGCTGTTGTTGAGCGTCCCTCCGGCTGATTCAGTCTAGCACTAGCCTGGCATCGCCAGACTAATTTGCAAATGCGAACCGGCGAACCTCTCACTTAATTTTCGATTTCCAAGGGACGTTATCGACGGGCGGAGACAACCAATCAGAGCAACGAAACGCTGTCCTGTCAGACGTTATGTCCTGTCAGAAATATGGCAAACATATTTCTTATACACATCAAGTTTAAGTGCAGTTGTTTGTTCTTCTTAAAGAGAAAATGGAGCCGGCCGGGGAACGCTCTGTATCGGCAGGCATCCATCTTGGATATTTACAAAGATACCTGAACAGCGCTTCTCTCTGTCATTGTATTAAACCCGCCTTATACTACATAAACGCTTGTGATTGGTTAGCCCGATAAAATCGTATCTGCCAGAGCAAATGAAACTGAGCTCACAATGAGCTCACAGATTCATCTGGTTCCCTGGCTAGTCTAGCACCGACTCACCTTAACACGTACACTGAATAACCTCTGAATTGATTCAGTTTAATTCAAAATGCGGTATCATAGTGAACCTGACATTGACATTGAAAGAAAACTGCAATATAGTTTGTGAAAATGACAACCTTGTATTTTATTAAAGCATTTTTAAGTTACTACATAACTACATTATAGTGAGGTGCCCCCATTAACATATTTGAGGTGGTCAGAATATTAGAGACACCTCTGAATAAAATGAAGTCCAGTACAATACCACCACTAACTATGAACATATGAAAACAGATCCAAGAAAGAATATTTTCTGTTTGTTTCCATTATGTCTCATGTTGTTTTTTTTTGTTTTTTTTAATTTGTATCCTCCCCGATCCTATTTTTTCTGGCCCTGGGACGACCTTATGCTTGAGTTCAGAAGAGGACCTGCTCCGTAGGTAGATATGAAGGGCTCACCTTAAGCTAATGAAAACACAACCACTCTTAGTTCAGGTGATTATACACCAATGAAAACATAAAAACTGACCCGCGTATAAAGCTGCAATTAATAGAACAACAAAAAAAAGGCATTCTTTAGTGGACACAGATAAAATTAAAAATTGCTCAATCTGAGCTGAAAGCAATAATCAAACAGGGTAAACGTAAATATAAAGAAAGGGTTGACAAATGTCCAATAATAATACAAGGGGCCTTTGGGTTGGCAGCATCACTGCGGGTAATAAAAACAGGATCAATATGATGATCAGAAAGGCTGGCTCAGTGACTGGCCTTAACCTAGACTCACTTGAAGTTAGTGGATTCTTGATGGAAGAAGTTTGTCAGACACTGGTTTACCACACAGGCTCAATCTTGTACATGTTAAAGTACTATGGATTACCTGTTCAATGTTGCAGTACGTGACACAACAGCAACCCCTATAGGCCAAAATTTGGCCTACAGACAGCTGTGGTGCACATTTAACTAAACCAAACCTTGTTCTCTCATAGTTTCCATACATTACTTACTGTGTGGAGACCAACACTAATCCAGGTTTCATGCTACAGAAGAGAGCTATAAGAATTGTAACTGCACAGATAATGTACAAGGCACACAATTACTTACTTCTCAACTGAATTCAGAGGTTGTTTGAAATTAGAGTAATTATTTTTCCTTTTAATTTAATGCCTTATTGTTATTTATTTCTATGTGCATTCATTTTGGAAGACTGTTAATAAATAAATCACTATGACTACATTTAAGTAGTGAATAAAACAGGCTAAAATTACCTTAACTGTGGCTCCCCAATAACAGCATTATCACAGACCAATACAAAAGTGTAAAACTATGTGACTTATCAAGTGCAGATACAAAAATAATATTCAAGACCATCTTTAGAAGGTAGTCTCGCAGCCCCCAGGCCTTACCTTCAGACAGGCCTCTTTCCTGACCGTGTATCCGAGTTATGAAGTCTTCAAGACGGGCTCACAGCCAGCGAGTGACCGCAGCAGCTCCGGTCACATAAACCGGAAAATAAACCGCTCTCTCTGGGTTTTTTTCTTCTGAAGATGTCCCTAACCCGCTCCGTAATAACGCTACACATATAGTTCGGGATCGTCGCCATTTTCGTCGTAGCTTCGCTTTCAATTTCCCGCCACCTTCGTCTCCATCCCGCCGGATGTTCCTCCGGCTTCTTCTCCTCCCTCTCATAAAACAAGCAGCTGGCCATCACACCAGCTTTTGTCCTAATTAGCTTCTAACGTTGGCGGTGACATTTATAATAATTTAAACTGAAGTTACCGCCATGTTTCCGTTGGTACTTCCGGTCACCATTAGCGAATTCAATCCAACAAGCGTTAAACTCATCGCCTGCTGCTGCGGGCCCGTAGCCTGCTGAAAGGAGCGTCCGTCCAACTATTTTAACCGTAAAAAGACGCTGAAACTTGGGGGTAAATATTGAAACCCTCCGTATTCAGTGACAGGACCGTCCAGGTGAGCGTAATGAAGCCAGACATTCTTACTAGTTTAACATAAAGTTGTGTACCACTGAACTTCTCTGCAACATTTTAGGCAAATTCACGTCGCTGTCCGGCAGTTAAACAATTTGCAGCAAAACGAATTCTGCAGTTAATCATTTTTTTGTTCAATCTTTTATTTTGTTGTATATTTTATCATGTATACATAACTCTTAACTCTAAGAATTAAACTGTGATAATTACACCAACAGGTCACAATGACTTCTCAATAACCTGCATGTGTTCACCTAAAAATCACAATTATATAAATATTCTTTCATTATAAATCTAAGCCATTTGTATCTGAAAATGTTATTTTAGGTTTGGGCTGAAGGACCTGTTGCCATGACAACAGCTCCAGATTCAGCTGGCTCACTTTTTTTTTTTTTTTTTTTTTTTTTACCTGCAGGGCTCACCTGCTGACTATGGACCAATGAGATTAAAGGAAACACGGAGTCTTACGGGATCCTGACAGGGACAAAACTACTGACTTCACAGTAAGTTGTTTCAGGATTCCCATTTCCACACTGGTTTTAAACCAGAGCTTCTGACAAACACAGATGGTTTACCATAATATAAAATACACAACAGTCTGACATTACTTTTAACTTTTTAAATGATCACCACATATTCAGAATAGTTTATTCATCATCAGATAAAAAGAGCCTTACTTCTGATAATTTATTTCTAGTGTCTATGTTCTGTTTTATTTGTGATTATACTAATTTTCACGTCTCTGGAAGACACATTTTGGTGTTGCTTCATTTAATTTCATATTAAATACTGCACTCATAGTTCTGATGATGTTACACCAGAGTTACCTGATAACCAGTGAAGTCAAGTAACCCAAAGGGACCAGAGTGAGTTGAACCTCTATTCACGACATCAACACAATATTGTGGCTAAATAAAAAAGGTTATTATGTCTCCTATAAAGGCACACAGGCAACATGAGGTTTGGAGTGATTTCGATCACTACAAATCTTCAGGGATAAACAATATTTCTGCAAAAACACATTAAATAGTCCCAAAGTCAGAGAGTTTTTAAAGGAACAGCCAGTGACAGAGGGGGAGCGGCAGTAGTCAATTTACTGTCATTGCATACACGTTGATACAAACGGTAATGAAAACAACAAAAATAAAACAAAACAGAAAAATTCTCTTTCCTTCACCAGAGTTATAGTACACACAAAAATCTGAATCAAATAAGCAGCTGCACTTTTTTCCCGAACATTAGATACAGTTATTAGCTTTAGACACCAGACTCCGCTGTTACTTAGGTTGGCACATTGAGACACAAACAGCAACAAATAAAAAAAAAAAAGATAGAAAATAATCAACAGCTGATGAAATCTGTCCGTTAGTGTCGCTCGAATGAATCAAGTCATTCTCACAACCAGACGTCCGCAACGGGAACTAGAGAAGAAACCTTTTCGAGCCCTGAATGAGCTCTTAGTTCAGCTGTTTAGTTTATTTTGACTCTCGGCGCAGGAAGAGTGGAGTTAAAGATGCAGACTTTTGCTTTGAAAAACATTTTTTTTTTGGTCCGCAGACTGGCTCTGAGCACAAAGAGCTGGACGGACGTTTCCTCCTTCAACCTCTAAAGGACGGAGGAAGTCTGGTTGTATTCTGTATTCTTCATATTGTCAGCTAATCCCATGAAAAGACCAAAACCAACACTAAATGTATCCTACTGACAAGTACTGTGTGTATTTAAGCCTGATCGGACCCCCAAAAATACTGGATCCTACACAGCCCATAATGCAACCAAAAGCTTCTTTCAGTAGACCCTCCCCGAGTGGGAAATACAAAACAAACTCAACACCTTTGCCAAAAGCTGCAGTGAGCAGAAGTTTTAGAAAATTACTGAGATTTTTTTCAAATATGAAACTACACATTTGTGAGGTGTTTTTGAAGGTTTATGTCTTCAGAAGGAACCAATGGGCTGCAAGACAGGAAGTCAGAAAGTACTTACACAAACAGACCAACACATTAGTTTTGCTGAATGACAATAATAAAACATTAGAATAACACCGGCCTTGCCCTGTATCATGAACTTGTCTTCTATGCAAAAGAGCTTAAATACTCAAAGCTGCGAATAAAGACGCCAATGATGTGTTGTCAACTGAGCCTTGGTTTTGATTCAACTTCACTGTGTATTATTTTTAAAGTACCATATCATGATCCACACTTTCCTAATTATTATGCAATAAAGAGATTGTAGCTGTCACCTCCAAATTACCAAATTCAGATCATACCCATACATAATTACAGTCATTTGGGATTGACTTTGGTACCTTATTTTAATCACAAACAAATGTAAAGTCTGATTTATTAGTTTAGACACATAACACTCATTCTGCATGAGAAGACTAAATAAGAGACTTTTTTGGGGGAGTTATTGACACTTTTTTCCCTTTTCAATATTAGACCTGCAGCTGGTTTGGGAGTTTTAGTGAGTAGCCGACCGTTTGGTGTCCTGAACACACTTTCCACCAGACTGACTGAAGAGCTGGATCTCATCCCTGCAACTTAAAAAAAGCAAAGAAGAAGAAAAAAAAAAAAAACATACAAGCGTGCAGATGAACAGAAATACCCAACGAATCCTACCTCAATAATCAGTCGGAATAAAAACAAAAAAAATGACACAAATCTACATTTAAAAATTACAATAGAAATTAGAGCTAGTAGAAATATTTAACGTTCTCAGCTTCAGCTAATCATCAGTGTACATAAGAGTACTATGGCAGCGAGTGAGGGGAGGAGACAACTTGTTATATTAACTAAAGGGCAGTTACAGGTAGCACTTCACTTCAGCCTTATTCCAGTGTAGAAACTCATCATTTAACCACAAGAAAACTATTGGTACCGACACAGGACTCACTGTAGTGCAACAGTACTGTGCATGTACTGAACGTATGCTTTTATTGAGCAGTTACGGCAGATATTGCTGCGTATTATTGTTTTAAACACTAGGATAAAACCACCTGAAGTGTTCCCCCGTTCTACCTCTTCCACACAGTTCGACTGCAGGACGGTCTTTCACAGAAACAACCTCTGGCTTCTCGCTCACATGCACACTGCTGCCTTCTGTTTCTTTTAACAGCAGCGACTCTTAAACCAACAGACTGATCTGCTTTTATTTGTTGTCTGTTCTGTTTGATGTTGTTAAAATCAGTTACTACTACTGCTGCAGAAGTGGGAAATATCTACCAGTAACCATACAGATGTCGTGTCTGGCACACCGGTCATACTCATCAGAAGCTAAAGGTTGTTTGTTGGACAAGACCAAGTTTGTGGAATTTCTCCTCCTCCTCCTCCTTCCCAGTTGGGTTGAGGCCGCTGGCGTGCGGCTGCGGTCGGAGCCTCCCTGCGAAGATCCTGGAGGCCGTCACACCGCAGCGCAGCGTCTGTTCTGGAAGAGCTGCTCCACCACCGAGGGGTCGGCCAGCGTGGAGATGTCGCCCAGGTCTCGTTCGTCGCAGGCGATTTTGCGGAGCACCCGTCGCATGATCTTACCTGCAGAGAGTGGAGGGCACAGAGGAGGATGTTTGAGTCTGGACTCGTCGCCTTCACACAATCAAACCCAGAGGTTTTTTGGCAACATCTAGAGCAGAGCATCACTTACACGAAAGGTACAGTGGGTACGGAAAGTATTCAGACCCCTTTTAAATTTTTCACTCTTTGTTTCTTTGCAGCCATTTGCTAAAATCAAAAAAGTTCATTTTATTTCTCATTAATGTACACTCAGCACCCCATCTTGACAGAAAAAAAACAGAAATGTAGAAATTTTTGCAAATTTATTAAAAAAGAAAAACTGAAATATCACATGGTCATAAGTATTCAGACCCTTTGCTGTGACACTCATATTTAACTCACATGCTGTCCATTTCTTCTGATCCTCCTTGAGATGGTTCTACTCCTTCATTGGAGTCCAGCTGTGTTTAATTAAACTGATTGGACTTGATTAGGAAAGGCACACACCTGTCTATATAAGACCTTACAGCTCACAGTGCATGTCAGAGCAAATGAGAATCATGAGGTCGAAGGAACTGCCCAAGGAGCTCAGAGACAGAATTGTGGCAAGGCACAGATCTGGCCAAGGTTACAAAAGAATTTCTGCAGCACTCAAGGTTCCTAAGAGCACAGTGGCCTCCATAATCCTTAAATGGAAGAAGTTTGGGACGACCAGAACTCTTCCTAGACCTGGCCGTCCAGCCACACTGAGCAATCGTGGGAGAAGAGCCTTGGTGAGAGAGGTGAAGAAGACCCCAAAGATCACTGTGGCTGAGCTCCAGAGATGCAGTAGGGAGATGGGAGAAAGTTCCACAAAGTCAACTATCACTGCAGCCCTCCACCAGTCGGGGCTTTATGGCAGAGTGGCCCGACGGAAGCCTCTCCTCATAGAGTCTGCCAAAAAACACATGAAGGACTCCCAGACTATGAGAAATAAGATTCTCTGATCTGATGAGACGAAGATTGAACTTTTTGGCGTTAATTCTAAGCGGTATGTGTGGAGAAAACCAGGCACTGCTCATCACCTGCCCAATACAATCCCAACAGTGAAACATGGTGGTGGCAGCATCATGCTGTGGGGGTGTTTTTCAGATACAGGGACAGGACCACTGGTTGCAATTGAAGGAAAGATGAATGTGGCCAAGTACAGAGAGATCCTGGAAGAAAACCTCTTCCAGAGTGCTCAGGACCTCAGACTGGGCCGAAGGTTCACCTTCCAACAAGACAACGACCCTAAGCACACAGCTAAAATAACAAAGGAGTGGCTTCGGAACAACTCTGTGACCATTCTTGACCGGCCCAGCCAGAGCCCTGACCTAAACCCAACTGAGCATCTCTGGAGAGACCTGAAAATGGCTGTCCACCAACGTTCACCATCCAACCTGACGGAACTGGAGAGGATCTGCAAGGAAGAATGGCAGAGGATCCCCAAATCCAGGGGTGAAAAACTTGTTGCATCATTCCCAAGAAGACTCATGGCTGCACTAGCTCAAAAGGTGCTTCTACTCAATACTGAGCAAAGGGTCTGAATACTTATGACCATGTGATATTTCAGTTTTTCTTTTTTAATAAATTTGCAAAAAATTCTACATTTCTGTTTTTCTGTCAAGATGGGGTTCTGAGTGTACATTAATGAGAAATAAAATTAACTTTTTTGATTTCAGCAAATGGCTGCAATGAAACCAAGAGTGAAAAATTTAAAGGGGTCTGAATACTTTCCGTACCTGCTGTAAACCTGCTAAAAGGAGGTGATTTACTCACGAACGCCCCGGAAAACAGGATTACAGCAGAAAGCAGCATGGAGGTTACTTTCTTTATATCTTTTACTTCAGTTTCTCTGTCAAACTCAACGCAGACTACTTTGGAACGATGTTCGAGCGCCGCTCGGGAGGGACTTTGTGGCTGAGATTCGCACCAGAAAAGTGGCGAACAACGTCCACCTGGGTGTCTTGTTACGGGTAAAGCAAAAACAAGAGAGCGTGGCAGTAGAGGGTGAAAGTTATTTTTACTGCTTTGTAGCCACAGAATAATTAAGGATCGTCAGTCGGACGTGCCGGATCGTGTCGGTGCAGATATCAACCTTATTATTGACCCACATTAACAGCAGTTTCTTTGTCAGTTTATGTAATTTGGAAGAACTGATCTTAGTTTCATTACTGTTTAAACATGTTACTGTTGTCTATATGTTCTCTTACTCAAGTTTGTTTTCGTAGCTTTTAGCAGGTTAGCTGTCAGTAAATTTGGTAACTTTACCAGATCGGGTCTTGGGGAGGCCGGGAGCATCCTGGATGTAGTCCGGTGTTGCGATGGCACCGATCTTCTCCCGTACTGTGAACCAAGGATAAAGCACATCAGAATCACTGAAAACCAGGTTTCATTGGAGATGTTGCACTTATATCTGTGCAGTAGGATCAGATTTAAGGTTGTTTGTTTAAATCCCCTCCTTTACCCCCAAAAGGTATCCGGGTTTCAGTGGAGACCTTGAGTGTCCCATGATGATCTAAAAGCTGTTTCAGAAGCACCTTTCCAAACGCCGTGTTTACCGACCTTGTTTTTTGAGTTCTGCCTCCAGCGTGCGGTTGTACGTCACCCCATCAGTGAGAGTCACGAAGCAGTAGAGGCTTTCTCCTTTGACAGGATGAGGTCGGCCCACCACAGCAGCCTCGGCGACGGCCTCGTGCTCCCCCAGAGCCGACTCCACCTCGGCTGTACTCAGCAAGTGACCTGGACAGAGTACAACAGTACATCTTTATAGTTTTTGACATGAAGAAACAACGTGTTCTCTAAGAAGCCATGCGATCCACTCTCGGTTGGCAAGTTTCTGTCTCTGAACCCCAAGCTTTTGGTTTGTCATTAAGTGTTTTCTATGTGTTTGCGAAGTGTTGCCATCTATTTATAATGGGCAGGATGACGCCAGGTGACAATTTTCATATCCATGACTTCATTACATAACGATACATATACAAGATTTAAAAAAAAGGTAAAAAACCTAACTCATGATACAGCTAATTAGAGTCAGTTATTATGTTTCAAGCTACGATCTTAATAATATGCATCTAAATCTACCTATAATTTAAAAACTTTATGAAGGCTGTTGACACTGGAATAAACTCACTGTTGTAAAGAAAAAACATAAAACTTGAATAGTCCAGTGAAATCATTTAGAATAAAAACAAGATGAGAAGGAGTTCTTCGGAAACAGCTGGGATCAGTGATTGGTCGACTGAACGTGCTGCTGCTCTCCAGTCAGTCCAATAAGCCACATGACGTGTGAGCACGTTCACTGAGAAACAATGGAGCCGCTTGGAGGGAGAAAACTTAACGTCCGACCAAACATCTGATACATTTGTTGCTAGCCTTTTTTTTTTTTCTTGTAAAGTCTTTTAAAAAAGGTCCATAAAAGTTGCCAAAACCAGTGAGAAAGTCTCTACGTTGGTAACATTGGTTGTAATGAACATAAATTCTTACCTGAGACATTCAGCATGTCGTCTATCCTCCCTGTTATCCAATAGTAGCCATCCTTGTCTCTACGGCAACCTGTAAATTAACAAAGTAATAAGATAACGTTTAAACAAGTGTTGTGAACATTAAGCTTTGAGTAGCAGTGCAGAGAAGGTGAGGGAATGATACAGAAGCACAAAGCTTCTTTCACTTTAATGATAAAGATATAAAAAGGTAATAGATCGTATTTGATAGTATGGGATAATGTAAAATAATATAAGAGGAGACTTGTTACAGCAGTACAAGAAATAGTCTAAAGAAGAAGGAAACAGAAAGAACTATATATATATATATTTTCTCATATTTCACAGAGGCCACCAGCAGATCTCGTCTCTCACCGTCTCCTGTGACGTAGTATCCTGGGAACTTCTTGAAGTAGACGGTTTCAAACCTCTGGTGGTTTCCGTACACTGTCCTCATCAAACCGGGCCACGGCTGTTTGAACACCTGTTGGAAGGCAGCGGACGCAGGTCAACACGCGTGACACGAGTCAAAGATCAGTTCAAGACATGTGGATGATAATGATCCTAACCAGGTATCCTTCACTGGGCCCCTCCAGCTCCTCCCCAGACTCATTCAAGATGGCCGGCACCACGCCAAAGAACGGGAACGTCTGGAGGACAGAAAGGGGCGGATGGCAGATGTTTATGTTTTTATTTATTAGGACAATTAAATAAGATTTTCAATAGAAGTTTGTGTGAAAGTTGTACAGTAATAACGGCATGATCCCACCACGATTAGTGTGATAATGTTTTAAGTGTTTAATCCAGTTTCATCCCATCGAGAAGGGCAAACTAGCAGGAAAATACATGTAAAAAAATAGATAAATACTATTTCACAATTGGAAAAGGGAAACTGAAGAACTCCTCACTTACGTATTAAACTCTCTAACAACAGGCAGGTATTATGAGGTACATTTGGAAAACCAGCCAACATATTAAGAATTTGTTATGATTCTAATATTTTAAAAAGAAAATTGTCATATTTAATTCATGATGTCCAATAAATCTATATATCTATCTCTATATCTATATTTACATACATATCTATCTGTCTATCTATCTTTAACTCACAGCAGATCCAGGTTTCATGGGAGTGGCAGCAGGTAGAGGAGTCAACACATGTCCACCCTGAAAGGCCAGAAAACATCCAGTTAGGAAGGTGTTTTTAGTCCACTGAGTTTCCAGCAGGGGGCAGCACAGCCAACAGTCTGCAGTCTCTGCTGCTGAGTGACGGGGGTTACAAATAACTAATAGAGGAGAAATATTATACAAATATCTTACAGTTTCTGTCTGCCAGAAGGTGTCGACTATGGGGCATCTCTTTTCTCCCACCACAGAGTAGTACCACTGCCAGGCTTCGGGGTTGATGGGCTCTCCCACCGTCCCCAAAATCTTCAGAGACTCTCGCTTATACCTGCAGACAGACGGAGGACAGCAACTTAAGATACTTTGTCATAAAAGAGAGGTTGAGACAGAATCTCGCATCCTATTATACTGTGAGAAATACAAAGGTTTGACAGAGATTATACTCAAACTATTTATATTCACTGTTAACGCCTTTTATTATATTGTATTTGATATGATTGTTGATATTTGTATATAATTGTATATTTATTGCTTATCATCTGTTAATGTTAATGTTAATGACTGACTTACATCTTTTGCAATACATGTTTCTGATCTGTCATGCCAATCAAGCTTTTTTGAATTTGAAAATACAGAAAATCCCTTTCCTGTTGGGTTTTCTGGGTCTAACTTGTGTTTAACATGTTTTTCTGTTTGTTTCGTGATTAAAAATGCGATTCGCATCACTGGAGGTCGTTAAGAAAGGACTCACTTCTGCACCGGGTCGCTGCCGTACTTCATCAGCAGCCTGATGGCGGTCGGAGCGGTGTAGAACTTGGTCACACGATATTTATCCACAATCTCCCACATGCGACTTACATCCGGGTAAGTGGGCAAGCCCTCGAACTGACACACACACACACACACACACACACACAGTGAATATAGAAACAGAATCAACAGAAACAGTAACACAAAGAGGTCTAATATCAGCACTGGTACGGGTGTAGGGAACTGGGATTGTGTTCAAACTAATGGTGAAAAATGTCCATCGCAATTTCCCTAAAGCCAAATGTGACGTTTTCAAAATGTCTAGTCCGACCAAACCTGCCAAAAAAACTAAAGATATTCAGTTCCCAATTATACAAAACAGCAAAAAACAGCAAATACTCAAATTGAAGAAGCTAAAACCAGAGCAGGTTGGGCTTTTTAAGAAAATTACAAATGATTTATTGATTATCCAAATAGTTGCTAATTAATTTTCTCAATAAAATCGACCATTTGTTTCAGCTCGAATTCAAACTAATAAAAAAAACCACCTGAAAAGCTCAACTGAAACTATGAGTTAGGGAGGTTATCAAACAGTACTCCAGTGTTTCAAGCTCCACTTATTGAGCAGGTGTATCCAGTCAATCAACATGTCAGTCGAGTTTCAGGCCCCACCTGGTCTTAACATGTGATGATGGTAATTTATTTGGATCACTGGTGGAACAAGTTTACTTTTTGGAGACCAGATGCGTCACTAAACTCTGAGTATATGTGTAAGTTAACAGTATTATTCAGTTACAGAAGGATGAGGATTTGTGCTGGAATGATTCCAGTTGATTGATTTTATTTCAGTGTGTTACCGTCTCTCTCTCTCAGTTCTTTTTACTCGTTTGTTTTCAAATATCTCTGAATAGTTCTTATTATTTTGATGGATTATGTCCAATCAAAAGAAAATGATATTCTACATATTTTGCACACTGACAAAAAGGGAAAATTAATGTCAAAATGAAAAAAAATAAACACTAGAACAGTTAATTAATGTTCGACACACAATACCATGAATATAAAATCATAGGAAGGATGTATTTAAATGACCACAATAGAGCAGCGATCAGCCAAGTGGAAGTTAGTAAAAACAGGAAGTTCAGTAATCCCACGGGCCTCAGCCGGCTCTCACCAGCACACTCGTGGCCCCGTTAGCCAGCGGGCCGTAGGTGATGTAGGAGTGTCCGGTGATCCAGCCGATGTCCGCCGTGCACCAGTAGACGTCATCGGGCTGGTGGTCAAACACCAGTTTGTAGGTGGTGGCGGTGTAGAGCATGTAGCCGCTGACTGTGTGAAGGACTCCCTGTACGAGGTGGAGAAAAAGGGATAACGTGGTGTATAAAAACATGTTTTTAATCAGTGAGCAAGTCAAGTTTATGTAAACAGACAAGAATCTAAAGGACAGACCTCCTGATTTTATTGGTGGAGGTAAAAATACTCATTATGCAACAACAAAATCCATAGTTTAATGCAAATTGTGGAAAAACTGTCCTAAGATTAGTCTTTGTATAATAAATCATGAAGGCAACACAAACAAAACATGGAGGAGAGTGAAGTGACAGAATGGGTTAATTCCCAACATGTGTTATGTTCCTGTGATATATTTTGTTACAGGCTTAATGGAAAACTTGCACAAAGGTTCTAAATAAAAAGGATAAAAATTATGAAATATAAGTAAGTACCTTTTATTTGTTGAGTATATAATTCAATATGTAATAAGAAACATTTCCGTGATCTAAAAGCTCTGGTCATTTTATATGAACAGAAAATGTGCCATAACCTGATATGTATTGTTATCTGGACATGAAATGATCGATATCAGGATATGAGATTTTAGTCGTATCGCACGGCCCTACAAAGGATGCACTGATCCATACTGACCAGACATCAGCCATGACGTTACGATGAATACAGTTTATCTGTCCATGTCATTATATAACTCAATGTAATCAGGTATATTCATTCAGTCATGACGTGCAGGTTTTAGTGCCACTCGCTGGCCTCATGTTACCAAATTTGGGAAAATGAGAGTAGTGATATTTGCAGATACCCTGACTTGAAGTATTGGAATCAGAGCGAAGAGATAAAAAGTAAGATTGGTGCAACTAAGAAGCATTCTTATCAATAAATTATGAGGCTTTTTTGTGGATAATTTAAATCATAATTTAGTCTAACGTCAGAAAAAAGCCAAAAAACCCAAAGATATTTAATTATTTTCCCAGTTTCATTTTATAAAACAGGAAAGAAAGCAGAAAAAATTCTCACATTTGAGAAGCAGAACCAGAAAGTGTGTGTGTGTGTGTGTGTGTGTGTGTGTGTGTGTGTATGTGTGTGTGTTTTGACTCTACCTTTGGTTTGCCGGTTGAGCCGCTGGTGTAGAGGATGAAGAGAGGATCTTCAGAGTCGCACCACTCTGGTTCACACTCGTCTGAAGCTCCTCGCACCAGAGCGTGCCAACACGAGTCCACCTCGGGGTTCCACGGGACCTGGTACCCAACGCAAAACGTGAACGGACACAGAGGGATCGGACAAGTGAACGCACAAATTACTCAAGTCATCGATAAAATCCCCGTCAATCGGTCACTAAACAACAAACGTCTCTACAATCTAAAGCACAAAACAAAAGTCAAAGAAAGTTAGTTAAAGCAACAGAGAGGTGTTAGAAAAGTTACAAACACGTAGGATTTGTTGCAACTTATTCTCTGAGTGTCAATCAGAAATGGGTCATTTACTATTTGTTATAAAACTAAACTAAAATATGAAGTAAAACGAGGGAAATCTTATCTTTGTTAGACACAAATGTATAAAAAGCCTTAAAGTCAACACAGAAATAGATAAGATATAAAAAAAAGATTAAGGTTGAGACATACAAAGATAAGACAATAAGATAAGATATAAACAGAAATATTTAGTCCTAAAATAAATCAAGACTTCCAACTCTTCCAATTCCAGTAAATCGACCCAGATCTGACGTCGGCTCGATATAGTAGATCTTCCATAAAGTTGTTTTCTTGGTTAAAGAGGAATTCGTACAAAGAGGATATCGTGTTGGCAGCGCCTTGTGTTTTCCATTAAGACCAGAATGTTTCCTACATGTTCAGATTTGTAATCATTTTAACATCTTTAAATCTTTATGAGCTGAAAGACAGATATGATTACTACATGTATATCAAACTGTCAAATAAGACGTCATGTTTCCAGATATGTGGTCGGTGATAAGAGAAAACACAGAGCTCTGCCTCTGGTCCCTGAGGCAAAGTCTATATTCATACACAACTAAGATATTGAGAAGGAATCAGGAGTCTGTCTGTATCTGAAACAGTAAAGTAAGGACAATTAAAGAGTTTTAAAACTGAAACAGGTTGTTGTTTTTGTATTTGGATATAAAGAAAAGAGTTTTATAGAGAATATAGGTGATAAATTAATGGGTGACACAAAAAAGAAAAATGATAAACTGGATGTTAAAGAGGATATTTTTCTGATATTGATATGTGTCAAAATTTGGAAAATAAATGGAAAATATACATAAAATAATTCAATCGATTATTTTCAATTTGATTTGTTTAGAATTATTAGAGACTTTTGTAAAACAATAACACGACATTGCCAAGATCAGTTATACCCAACGTGGATTATCCTGCTCAAAACAGTAATCGAAATACACGCGTAACTTTTCTTTTAATATCAGTGAAGGCAATTTAATTTTTCGAGCTGATTTAATACTAAAAAGTAGATATGGGCCACATTTAAAATTGTAGAAGCAAGAAAAGAAATGTTTATTTAAACCAAAAAACGAAATCCTAGTGAGTCACAACAACAGACCCCTGATTCTTCCTGACTTGTGGTGAGTGAGTAAAGGAGAGAAGAGTTGCAGCAGTGACATTAGTAAGAAAACACCCTTCAGAGACAGGAAGTCTACAAGGTGCTCAACTCCGCCAAGAGTGCAGTGGAACGTAAAAGTGAACAAATCAACACCGAGAGAGTGTTTTAACAACAGATACAAAAAGAGAAAAACTGTTAATTCAAACTCAACACTTACAGAGGATTTACATTTTATTCCAGTGGATTTACACAGTCCGGGAAACATTTGAGAACACATTTTGTGGAGGTATTGTCTCTGTAAAGTTACTGTACAGTTTGTTTTATTTCCATTTTTGTCAAATTTTGGTCCTAACTTTGGCTCTGCTGCTGATTTTAGCACATTTCGCAAATCAGTCTAAAAATGTCCCCTTTAAAGCTGACAAGTAATTGGTGGTAACCTAAAATCATGTTTCACGTCTTAATTTAACTAATTGTGCCTGTTTCATAGTGTCAGAAGATATCAGAGACAATATGTTCATCACAAAATATAAATTAATTTGTTCACAAATGTAACCTGAACTGTGAGAAGCAACCACATGAATAACAAACTGCTGTTGATGGGTAAAAACAATAAATAAAATAGATTCTTAAATTTCATCAGGGGGGTTTTAAGAGGTTTTAAGTTTTTTTTCTTACTTTGTTTATTCTTTTTACTCTACAGCAGCAATATGAAATTGCCCTTTAAAAAGCAAAAACAAAAAGGGTGTTATGGGGGTTAAAGTGGAGGGAGGAGGGTATGAAAATACCTGCGGAACAGGACGTGTTTTCTTTACTCTCCGTTTCTCCTGCTGGACGGGAGGGAAGAAAGGAAGAGGAAGAGGAAGAGGAGGAAGGAGAAGTTAATGAGGGAGAGCGGCCATTTTATAAACCCAAATTATAGGAACTCAAAGATAGAAGAAAAAATAGGGTCCACAACGTCACCTCCAGCTGACACACTGAGAGAAGTCTTAGAAGATTTAGAAATGTAGAAGCTACGGGGTCAGTTTCACAGAAAAACAGTCGGTAACAGAATCCAGTTAGTAAAACTGACCGACTGAGTTTTATCTGACAAACATGGGATGGAAAACGTTGAATAAACTTAAACCATGATGGGACTGCAGGACATAATGATACAGAATAACCAGAGAAGATCAGATGTTTCAACCACAGATCGCAGCGGCTCTTTGGCCTGGCCTGGAACGGCCCGGTTCGGGTTTCTAGTTTGTGGTTTACCTGCAGATCAGGGCAGGAGCGTTTGGCAGGAGGAGACTGAGAGCCAAGAGGAGTCTCTTCTGCTTCTTTGGACAAGTGCTTCAGCATTATACAGGTCTTTACTGGGAAACCCCTGCACACACAGAGACATGGACTCATCAGCCTCTCATTCCCACGCAGCTCAGAACCAGCAGGACTTTCTCAGCCTGCTTAAACGTTACTTTTCACCTGGTTAAGGATTTCTCTTTGACGATGCTCTGGAATACCTGCAGGATTATTTATAGGAACCAAATGGTTTTCATATGTGATATTGATGGAATTTCTCTCAACGTACTTACACAGATATAGACAAATAAGCAGAACAAAGGTAAACACAAACATTAACTACGATGTACAGATATAAATATAAATACACAAAAGTATATACTGTATATACAGAAAACACAACAAGGCAGGGGGATGTGACAGTATATTCTTGTATATACAGCAAGCTGCTCCTATCGTGTTTATTAACTAATGTGAGCTACGTTAATAAACTGTAACAAGCCCCATGTTTGATTATTGGCTTTATCTGGAATGAGAAGTTCTGATATTTCATTGATCATAAGTTCTTGCTGTAACTTTGTCGTGAGAGCACGTATTTTTGGATTCAGCTCTATGTATGTTTTACTATGGAATAAATTATAATAGAAGTAACACAATACTCTGTTTCTTACTTGACACAGCATTTATTTGTGTGTGTGTGTGTGTGTGTGAGATGTGTGTGTGTGTGTGTGTGTGTAGAAAGCTTACTTGTCTCTGCATTTCTGCAGTGCTTCATCAGCTAAGAGCTTCAGGTTGATCAGCTTATCTCCTCGATAGAAGCCGTCTGAAGGAATGAGAGATGAAAACAGAGATGAACAGAGACAGAAGACGGATGAGAGAAAAAAGACTTCAGAGAGAATTTATTCTGCAGTCGGACCAGTTTGGGCAGGAAATAATGCCGTTGTACAGCCACAAGATAGAGTGAATTCTTTTCAACATTGTTATCATCTTAAATGATCCGTGTCAACACAATACTCGCGTGTTATACGTAAGTTGAGAGGAATTGGTCTTAAGCTTCATATAAGCTTCAGATGAAGCTCAGAATGCATTTTGCACAGTAGGCAGACTGGATTGTGTCCCCCATCTCTTACAGTGTAGTTATAAAGATACGCTTCAGGGCCGATTGGCCTGTGATTTAAACCGAGATGAAATTAAAAATACCTTTTATAACACTTTTAGATCACATCCCTGGTCATATTCTCCACAGATTTATATCACAAATATCAAAATCCAATCAAGTTTTCTTCCTGATAATATCATGACATCCAGCCATCAATACATCTCCAACTTGTAGTGGCACACAGTTAAGGAAACGGGGCATGATGAAGGTGTCGCAGTTACACTTGAGGGAAATTAGCGTCCAGCTCTCCATGTTCGTTATGACAAACCCACATTTAAAGTTACGTCGTGGAAGTCAATGCCAACTTCTCTCCAACTTGATGTATTTATTGTTTTATGTAACAGGGACAGTGTACATTATTAAACATCACCAAGGGGCCTTTTATTGGCTGGTCAACGTTCAGAGTTGGGATTAGTTTGCAAAAGCTTCTCGTCCATTCGCTTTAATGAGTAAGAAGTACATTTTGGGAGCCGGACTAAAAAAAAGGGACCAAGAAAACAGGACAGGAAGAAGAGCGATAACATCCACTCACAATGTGTTCGCATTTATCTACAGGAGGAGGAAAATCTCAGGCACCAAGAATGGAAAAGCAGTTGAACTTTTAAATAATTCATATTCATATAAAAGATTCTGGATGTTTCAACGAGGAGAACAACAGATGTGCTTTAAAGAATTTTAATTAAACTTTGAGTATTTTTATGTGTCTTGAAACATGTGGAGGGAGGTCTTTAAATGAAAGAAGATGCCTGAGAACCAAATTAGACAATTTAAAGTAAAACAAAATCAAGCTTACAAGTCATTCTGTACAAGAGCGTCAGTTCAGTTTCTATTATTCATTCATCAAACGGCGGGGCCTCAACCCCCCGCCGTTTGATGAGCCATTGAGATAGTTATAAAACTTTATCTCCAGTAGTAAAATTCAACGACACCCAGTGGAAAATGGAGCTCTGTAAGTTTCTTTACAAGGTAATAAAACTCTGAGTGCACCGCCGGTCAGGATGAAAGGCCCCCCGACCATGATCCGTTTACAGGACTTCTATGAATGAGTAAAAATGTGTGTGCAAGGCTCCGAGCACAGGCCATTAACCCGCTGGATTAACAGCTTTATATCCCCCGACTCTAATCCAGCTAATAGGACTTTGATTACTGGTCATAGCTCAGCAACTTGTCTCAGCCAACAGCTCCTTCACTCAGCTCGACCAGCCGAGGGGCCGGAGTGAGGCTTCGGGGCCCCGCAACACCCGGACGGGCCCCTGAGAGCCACAAGTTCTGCTGAGGCGTGTTTGAGTAAGACACTAAACAAGGCAATGAAAGAATGTGGCCCTCAGTTGTGGCTTCATGGGTTTTCGCAAACAATAATAAAGATAAAAGTAATTTGGTCTTATCCTTTATTTATTATCACTTTCATCTTGTAAAGCTGCATCTGTATTTTATCATTAATACCATCTGACTTCCTGTTTGTGGCTCTCAGCTCAAAGCCCACTGGTTCCTGCTTAAGACGGAAATCTTTCATATAATAAAAAAAAAAGGTTCAGTAATTTGCTAAAAACAGCTTCCCAGTGTAGTTTTTAATCAAACAAACAGGAGGAAATAGTGCATTTATTGGGGGACTATTTTCAGCGGCGGATTAAGTGCAGCAGTTGATGTGTTTTTAATAGTTTTTGGACGATAATGGAGCTCTGTGGCTCAGAGGATGAAGATATATCAGACTGTGGACACAGAGCAGCAGATCTGGAGCTGGCATGGAATATATTTAGTGTCAGGGAGGCTTGAACAACAGTGATCCACTACAAACTCAAACTACCACCCTCCTGTAGTTACAACTGCATTTATGTAAGACACTTTTAACATTCCCTGAACCCCACACGGCCTTCCAAATCTTTTTTGTGGAAACCTGCGATGTAGATTTATTTTCTCACCTGCTGTGATGAGCAGTGAACACTGGGAGTCCAGGATCCTCTCACACAGAGACTCGGCGGAGAAACCTGCAAACTGGACGCAGCAGAACACGCAGGATCAACATCTATCTTTTACCACAAACTCACCACACTTCAGCATGCACGCGCACCGCATCTCTGACTCACCACGATGGAGTGAACGGCTCCGATGCGGACGCAGGCCAACATGGCTACCACCAGCTCCACCACCATGGGCATGTAAATGGACACGCGGTCGCCCTTCTTCACTCCTGCAGACGGGAGACGCACACGAAGACACGAGTATGATCCCGTGAATGAGAATAAAGCAGGGAAAATGTTTCACTGGAAGAGCAGACAAAGCGGCTGTAGAGGAGGTTAGTTGTAACGTACCCTGAGACTTCAGGACGTTGGCGAACTGACAGACCCTCTGCAGCAGCTCTCTGTAGGTCACCGTCAGCTCATCGCCGGGCTCATTGCCCTCCCTAAAACAATCAAAACATCCACAAAACTGCATGAACAAACATCAGATTTTAAGAGAAATTATAAAGAAAAAAATAAACAATATGATTACATTAGAAATATAGAAATGTGTTTGTTTCTGCAGTTCAAAACACATTCACCAGCTGATTGTGTCAACCAGCTTTCATTTAAAAAACTAGACTAAAAAGTAACTTTTAAAACAGAATTATGATAAAGTGTGACGTATTATTCAACGAGCTGCGTGCATCAGCAGAATCACACCGCAGCTCATCATTAGTGAAACAATTTCCTGCTCATTTAAAGAAGTGTGTATGCCACAATCCACTGTTTCCTCTGGGCGACCAAGCCGGTTAATCCATCTTTAACCACATGTTTCAACCACAACACAAGAGAGAAGCTACAAACCAAACAGCCCCACACATCTAAACTCTTGGTCCAGCCATCTTTTGATTGGTCGAACTTCAGCCCAGTTGTGAAACTCCACTCGTCTAAACTTTCACCTTTTTTTCACAACAGTAGAGTATCATCCCGGGCGTTTAAGGAACTGTCTGCTTGCAAAAGCATCATTTAGGTCACGTACCGACACACACACACACACACACACACACACACAGACAGACATGGACATGGATGAGCTGTGGCAGCTCTGTCCCTCCAGATTAATAAATTACAGCCATGATCTCAAGCGAGCGTCGTCCGACTCGTCTCCCAGCATCACGGTTAGAGATCTGAGGAGAAAGGTCCCGAGCTTTGGGTCCCAGTTCTGTTCTCCGTACTGTTATAAACATTTATACATCTGATCTCAGGGGTACATATATTCAGTGATATCATGCACACGACCCTCCCTCTTGTTTAGTGGAGTATATTTCCCTCTAATTGAGCCGCTTGTTGTCCATTTTATTCAAACTGATTTAACAGATTTGAGGTAGAAGAATTACACGTTTTAATTTATGCAAAATGACTTCATACAGGTTTTTAGTCATACCAACAGTATATTGTAGCGTAGGGTTGCAAATCACAATTATATCCATAATAAATCTGAAACAATTAACTTATCAATGATCAGTCGTTTAGGCTGCTTAGGAAACTATTAGGTTTTAGAACATTTTTCAATTTAAATCAAACAATCAGTTAATCGAGAAGATAATCGACAGATTAATTGATAATGGAATAAATAGTTAGTTGCAGCCCTACTGTGACCTTTTTTTTTTTTTTTAACTTTAATGAAGATTAATAATCTAAAAATGATATAACATGATGAGTATCAGCAAATTTTCACATTTTAAGAAGCAGGACACAGGAAATGTTTCATGTTTCAGCCGTCAGTTAGTAGTTACTGCAGTTTGTACACAAGACGTTAATGGACTTTACCATTTTGTCCTAACAGGAAATGATGCAATATGAGCTGACGGACGTCAAACTGCAATTTAGGAATACAAAAGTATTTCCAAAGATTTCATCCTTTTGTTTTGCTGTTTATTTTTCTTTCCATCACCGTCTACAACTGATTTAAACTGTTTTTGCAGCTGTGAGTTGCTATTTTATTTACCTTACAAAAGTGTAAACCAATGAAAACAAATATTTAATTAATTGTGCCACATTTTCCGTGGGAATGCTAAGAAACAGTTTGTACTACAGGAGTGGGACGCAGCTCGAGGAGGGAGCCGGAGAAGCTTTCAGGTGGGAGATGCATTAAGAGAAGTATTAGAGAGCAGATATATAAGTCAGATATAAGTCGACCTCACTTCTTATTAGTTATCTATGTTGACATATATTTATGTCATGTTATGTTTGACAGTTTTTAGATCTACAGTGAAACTAAAGGCACACAACATAAAAGTTATTGTACTGAATTAAAAAACAGGCTTATTTTGTGTGATTTGTTTGGCACAAATTCACCAAACCTTTTACTTTTAATGAGTGTGTCAGGGTTAGTCCAATATGTCAGAGTGTATTTCTGCAGCTCCTCTTTCCATTATTGCTTAACTGGCTGTGGCTGATAACTGCAGCACAAAAAACACCACACACACACACACACACACACACACACACACACACACTCCACTGACATCCAGCACAAGACGAAACACATTTCAACTGAAATAAAGATTGCAAAATATTCCTCTTTCAGCAGCAGTGAGTGGAACTTTTTGGCGCTCAGGCTTGAGCTGAAGAGGTAAAATGATCGAGAAACACCAGCCAACACTGCTGCCTGTGTGTGTGTGTGTGTGTGTGTGTGTGTGTGTGTGTGTGTGTGTGTGTGTGTGTGTGGTTGGTAGGAGGGGAGCCTGCATAGCTGAAAGTCTCTGTGACCCACCGACAGCTGATGAGGAGCTGCATTCACTGAATCACTGACACTATGACACAACTCTGAACTTGATAACAACACGACATCTGAGCTGTGTGTGTGTGTGTGTGTGTGTGTGTGTGTGTGTGTGTGTGTGTTATATTATTATTGAAAGGACTTGTAAGCAGTGCTAACGTATATTAGTATATTATCATGCTGACTGTATGTTAACATGTCGAAGTTCCTCTCGATCATCGAGGTGGTTTAATCAACACGGGGACGCGATCCACGGACCAAATGTGTCCGTTAGACAACAACATTTACTGTCGCTGCTTCAAAATAAAAGCCTTCCAACGGTTCACCAGCAGCAGTAGATAAGCAAAGAATATCAAAGTTGTCTCTTTTATAAATTCAACACTTGAACTGGTGTGTGACGAACATTACAACCCTCTGTGCTATCGAACACACCCACAAAGTCTGCAGGTTAATCAGCTCTGATAAGAACAAACGAGGTCATTTCTCACCACGATTCAAGACGAGATTCACACACTGATTATAACCAAAGTTAAAGCAAAATTCGTCACAAAACAGGCAACAGAACAGACTTTTAATTTATATTTGGCCTTAAAAATGATGTACATCACTTCTGATATTTTCAGATTCAGACTCCACCACAAATCTCAAAATTATTTATCAGCCATCTTTAACTCATTGATACAGTCTCATGCTCCTGTGTAGACCTGCAATGAGAGAATCCATCTGCAGGTATTTTGATAATCTATTCATTGTTTTAGTTATTTTTCAATAAATATTGTCTTGTTTCAGCTTCTAAAACGTGAGGTTTTTCTGCTTTTCTTTGTCGTATATGAGAGCAGACTGAACATCTTTCGTTTGGATAGTTGGTCGGACAAAACAAGCAAATTAAAGATTTCACTTGTGGATCTATTCACTGTTTTTGTTTTACACAATAACAACTGAGAAAATAATCCGCAGATTGACTGATCATGAAAACGATCCTCCTTTTAGTCGGTTGTCGACGCTTTATTTTGGCTCCTGGAGTCGAAGGATGATTATTGTTCTATTGCTGATTATTACACAGACTGGAAACAAACACTTCAGCGAAGGTCGTCGGACATGTTCGCCCAGCTATGCTCTTTGGAAATGTTCAGAGCGACACACACACACACACACACACACACACACCTATAAATACACCACATTTTCAACACTGTGGATTTAAATGTCAGGGACCAATGAGGACAAACACACTTCCTTCTGTGTGAAGACATCATGCGGCGATATCACACATTTTCTGTAAATCCACTGAATAAATAGTTTATATGAATTGACCACATGTTAAGGAGTATTTCTCATTACATTTTGAATTATATACTTCTGAATATACTGAATTTATACTGAATGTATAAAATATAAAAACTTAAATATTAAAAGGCAGAGCTGACAACTTTTCACATGCACCTTTTAGGAGGTGGGACAGTCAAATAAACGATAAAGAATAACATGAAGACGTTTTTCTATCATCACACAATGTAAAAAAATGTTTTTTGGCTAAAGAATGAAGATTCAGATTAATGTCAATGAAAATAACAGTTTTTTGCAGCCTTACTTTGGACAACGATGAGTCGATTCATTGATTAGTCAATCAACAGAAGATTAATCGACTTTGATGATCTACTTTTAAATTCAGTGGCTTTAGCTTCTGATTCCAAATGTCTTCTATGAAAACAAATTAAATATCTAATATAAATATATATATATATATATATATATATATATATATATATATATATATATATATATCTTATATCTAATATTGGTTTTGGACTGTTCGCGACATCAACTTGGACATTTTACACTATTATCTGACTTTTTAGAGATCTAACTATTAATGGGTGGACACAACTTTGGACTAAACTTTCTGGTACTTTTCAGAGATTTTCCTGCAGATAAAAGTCTCCCTGGATAACCCGGCTTGCCGCTCGTATCAGGACAGATCAGTGACCGGAGGCGAGTGACACAATGAGAGAGCAGAAGAAGAAAGAAAGAAAAGGCTCGAGAGAAGAAGAAGAAGAGAAGTAATGTCGCCTTTCAGGACAAACTGGAACAAGTGCAGCGTTCTGATGGAAGAAAGAGGACGAGCAGGTTTTTGTCTGTAAAGAAGAAAACACGAGCGTGTGCTCGGTGAACAAAATGAACTCCTTACATCACTTTAGCCTAAAGAAATGACCACTGCTCCACGGCTTACTTCTGTGAGCTGCTTCAAAACATAAAAATGGTGACGGTTAGATTGCGATTAAAGTAGCAAAGATCCCTGTTTTCTTTTATTTTCCCACTTCCTTCACCTCCCCTTTCCTCGCCACTAACTGGCTCCTGTTTTCAGCCTTCTGTCACCCCCTCATTTACCTGATCACTCCTTATTTAAAGGCTGCACTCTCTCGTCTACGTCCGTGTTAGTTGAACGGAGGATCTGATGCCCGTGATGATAGTCGACTTTTTCTGAACCTCCTAATTTACACTGACACATAAAGCTTCCTACTAATTAGAACAATTAACTTGTGTAGCTGCTTTATAGTCACTGAACTGCAGTTTATTTGGCTGCTTGACAAAGTGTTTAAACCCTCTTTAAAACACCTGAGAGTCGAGATGAACATTACGAGTTGCACACAACTGACTGCTACTTTGTCCTCAGGGTTAATTCTAATATGTGCAACCAAGGTAAAGACAGACTGAAGACACAAGAGTTGATATGCGAGACTCTCGTGTGTGTGTTTGCTCTGCACTTCCTATAAACTTTTTGCACAATGTGTTAAATGTCTACATCATAAAAACTGAGTTATCACAATGTGCAAAAAAGTAGAGCACATTTACAGCTGAATATATATTTATATATAGTTAAGAACACAAATATTATATATACAATATTCAACAAATAAATGATGATTACAGGTGAGATAAGATGTAGATTCCAGCTTCTCAGATGTAAAGATTTGCTGCTTTTCTGTTTTCATTTGAAATATTATCGGATTTAGAAGTTCAGGTTGGACAAAAGAAGCAGTTTGAAGACGTCATCTTGGGTTTATGGAAAATTACTTTAAAGGATTTAAAGATTTAAAAGTAAAAACTGCCACTTACATTAAGAAAATCTTTATATTTTGTGCCCTCTGTGTGTGAACGAGTGTGTTGGGTTTGTGCCTGCATTCCTCAGGACAAGAGAAAGTGTATTTAAACAGGGTCACTGATGCATTTAAAGCCTCCTCTGTGTGTGTGTGTGTGTGAGGAGGGGGTCGCCTTTTTGAACACAATAACAGGATTGAACACCAACAGAAGGAATGAATGGAGCTGAACTCATCCTCCCTCCTTTGTCCCAATCTTTGTCTTCACCTCTCCTCTTCACTCTGCTCATTTTCACTTTCCACATTAGTAGTAAGTGCAACCTTATTTATCCGACACTTTGCACAGCCGGCGTTACAGCGAGTTAGAAATGGCAGATTAAAAAAAAGCTGCAGGACAAATCAAACACATTAAACCATAAACTGGGAGCCCTAAACTGTGTGCCAGGAACAGTCAAGAGACGTTGTACCTAAAACCTAAATGGGATCATGAAGGTGTTTAAAACTGCTTCTCTTCTTCTTAAAACAAACACAAAGAAAAAAATCCACAAATGCACAAGAAACAGTTATATTGTTGTTCTATAGATGTGGTTTTGTTTGGAAGTAATGAACTGTGAATGTGTGAACAGAGAAACAGGAGTCCGATTTTCCGAATTGAAAACGTAATAAAATCTGTTCAAGTTTAACTATTTTAATCTTTTTTTCTCTTTTCTGAAAAATGCAGGAAGACCGAAACGTGATTGAATCATATTTTTTATAACTTTGTGTGCAAGATAGTTGAGCAACAGCAATAAAAGACCTGCACAACCTGCAAGGCAGTTCAAAAGAAATGCAGGTTATCCCACACAGCTGAGGACAGTCGTCACGGCCTCATACCTGTACGTGCACCTTACAAAGGTCCAGGCAGCGCTGCAGAGAGCCAGCGAAGGCCGTGAAGAAGAAGCCACACAATGTGAGTAACAGTGAAGGGAAACAGAAACTACAGAGCATCGTTACCTCAATAATATCTTTGCTCTTTTTTGCAGCCTTTGACAGTTTCATTCATCTACTCGTGTTCGTTTTTATGGTCACAACTCTTATCACAGCTCAACTTCTTTTTAATCTCACTGCGTCTTTTATCTGGTTGAATAAAGGAACAGAAAAGAAGAAAACAGAAGCCGCCAGAGAAACCAAACAAGGAAAACTTCAGTGAAGCAAGACATAAAAACCACACAAACACAGCTTCATCACCACACACTCACTCTCATTACTAACCACTGCGAGACATTCTGTCACTGCGTTTGTCGTCATAACCCGAGTGTTCAACCACAGGACCGGAGACGGTTGTGGTGGGACTCTGCGTCCACGTCACACACAGAAAAAAAGCCTCACACTAACCAGTAGAAGGCCACTTTATCGCCGAGCTTCTTCTCGTGGACGTTGCGGTCGAGGATGTTGTAGCAGATGTTGGTGGAAGCTCCTTCCATACACTTGATGAATATTTCCCCTTTGGTCACGTCAAAGTTGTAGTCGAGGAACCGACCCGTGTGTTTGGTCTTCCAGAAGAAATCTTTGGCGATGTCTCCCCAGAACTCTGCAGGACGGGAGAGAAAGGGATCAGACAGAAGTAATGACGGTGTTCATAAATCCCATTTGGAAGGTGCAGGAGCAGATCTGGAGTCCTGCGGGGTTTGTAAGATGTTGCAAGATGCATTTGGAGGAAACGGCCGCATCCCAGCAAGACTGACAGCTGCTGCAGACACCACAGCACGACAGCCAGCAACATTTATTATAGTTCAGAAAGATGAAACTTATTATTGCAATTAAGGAATGAAAAGTTTAACTGTTAAAATGCCAAAAATTGCAACAAATGTCCAGAAAAAAAAAACACCAGAACAAAATGAATAACTTAATAATAATAATAATAATAATAATAATATAATTACACTTAATTATCATAGATATCAATCGATTTTCTGTTGGATCGAGTCTCTAAATATCGTACTGAATATTTTCTCGGTTACTGGGTTCGTCGCTTGGTCTATAAAGTGCCAGAAATAATCAATCACAGTTTTCCCCCCCGAAGGCTTCAAATGTGACCGAATCAAAAACCCGGACGTGTTTTGATTATTTTAAGTCGCAGCTAAAAGAAAACTTCACTTGACTTTAACGCTGTGATTTCACTCTTTGCATCTCCGGGTGGTTAATGATCGTCTTGCTGCCACTTTTTCCTTCTAAAATGACAGATTTCCTTTAATTATGCGAATCATTAACTTACATAACTGTAAATCACATTAACCAACATCACTGCTTCATCGTGATGAACTGGTGGATGTGATGAATGTTACTGTTAATGCTTCCTGCGGCAGGAGAAACCTGTTGGATTGCCTCTCTCGTTACACTCTGAGGTACTTTACACGGCGTCCACACTTCACCAGGACATACACCGAGCCGGCTGTTTGACTAACAATAGCTGTCCCTGCTGCTGGGTAAGTTTAGTAGAGAGGCGTCCCACCCAAAGGCCAAAGCGGAGGCACTTCCTCTTTACCACAACATCCAAAATAACCCGTTCAGTGCAGGATGTCTGCAGGTAACAATCAAACCCTGAAGGAATAAATTTATTCTACTGACAAACAACACAGGGCTGCGACGAACAGTCACGTTCCTGAATAATCGTTTAGAAAATAGTGAAATGCTCCTTTTCTAACTTCCTACAGTTCAACGAGATGTTTTCAATGGAGCTGCAACAATTGATCGATTATTGTCAACTATTGTTTTGAGCCAGTTTTTAAGAAAAAATGTCCAAATTCTCAGATTTCAGCTTCTCAGATGTGAATATTTTCTGGTTTCTCCAGTCGTCTGTGACAGTAAACTGAATTTCTAATAAACCATTTTCTGGAGCAAACATTAAGCTGCTGTTATATGTGGTGAAGAAAAACATCTGAGAAACTGGAACCTGCAATTTAATAGATTATCACAATATATAAAAGTTAATCTTCTGTCGCTCGACCACATCGATTAATCGATCAGCTCCAGTCGACCGGTGGCGAATGTTATTAATAAGTAGAGCTGAAATTATTCGTCAATTACTTAATTTGTTCTGGACTGAAAAATAAATTGTGAACAATTTTGATAACAGATCAAAGTGTTTATTTTTTCCTCATAAGGAAAAATAGGTGAAGGTTTATAGTTTCCTGCTGTCTTTAAATCATCTTTGTGTTTTGGATTAATTTGAGAGATTAAACGATTCTAATAAAATACTCAGATTATTGATCACAGATTATTAGTTGCAGTGACACTAAATGTGTGTCTGCAGGTAAAAGTTCAATAACAGAACAAAGTGCAGCATGTGTTTTACACAATAAATAAACTTATTCTTAAATTCATCTTAAAAATATTTAATCATATTTGCAGTTTGAGCTTCTGTTGAACCTGGAGACGCGGATGTAAAACCCGGATCTGGATTAAGTCTGAATGAAGCTGCAGGAACAACCCTGCAGGATTCCTGCAGTTTTTACTGTTTATTGCAGCTCCAAACCAAACGCATCACCGCGAACAGCTGCTGCCTCGGACCCGCGGGGCAGGTGAGCTGCTCAGGTGAGTCCGCGGACCCGGGTCCTGTAAACCGGACTCACCGTCGGGATTCTCTGTGGACTTCAGGTACAGCTCTTTGTATTTCTCAAAGCTGGGGACGTGCGCGTCCTTCTTCAGGTCCTCAGACCCGGAGAAGACGTCCTCCTTCGGCGCCTCGTCGGGAATCATCTCTGACACGACGGAGCGAAGGTGGTTTGTCAGTTTGTCTCCTCAGACCCCGGAGACCAGCGGCAGGACCCGTCCCGCTGCACCGAGCGCTGCTAAGCTAACAGGCGAGCTGCAAACTTCATCACACTTCCTCGTTGTGCAGGTGGGGGGGGCAGAGGGGGGGGGGGGGGGGGGCAGGTTTCTGTTTCCGTTTCGCTAAAAATTTCACGTGCAGAAGCCGCGTTTGGACGCAGGACGGCGGCTGAGGTCGTGACGTGAGTGTCGGTGGGTGTCGGTGGTGCAGCTCCGCGTGGATCCGCTCGGTCCCGGAGGTGAAGTCCTGCAGGGTGACGGGGGGGGGGGGGGAGTGAGCGGGGGAGGCTGGCTCAGTCCGGGAAGAGCGAGACGAGCACTTCCGGTTTCAGCTGCGCGGAGTTTTTCGTGTTTTTCACTGTTAAATTAAATGTTTCCTGTCAGTCAGCGGAGTGTGTCTCGCGGAGGGAGGGACGGGGGGTGAACTGGTTCCGTGGGGGGGGCGGGGGGGTGAACTGGTGACAGTTAGCCGTTAGCCGTTAGCTGCTGCTTCTTCTTCGTCTTCTTTTATTGAGCAGAGCGCTGAACTCTGTTTGGCCCTGAGCGGCAGCCAATCACAGCTCACGGGCGCCTTCACGGACTCCTCGGAAGCTCCGACTTCAGACCGCTCGCGGTGCAACTCACCTCCTCGTTGCGTTCATGTGTTTATGTTTGTCGTATATATTTATAGCGGAAGTTGTTGTATTTTTTGGAATTCAAAAGAAGGAAGAGGACGACAAGTTTATTTAAAACGTTCCAGGCAGAAACTGTCAAATCATTTCTTGAGTCTTAAAGCAGGACAGATAGTTTAAATATCTTGTAAACAATATGAATCTGCTTGAAAAATTAAGATTTTATTTGTTTAATTGTTACAAATCCATTAAACCTACGTGATTCTTTAGAAATAAACTGATATTTTGAGTCACTTAGGATACTTTCATTTGAATTTTATTATGCTTATCTTATTTTATCATTATTAATATTATTATTCACATATATTGTCTGGTGTACACTGTCTGCTGACTCTGTTATTAATGACACAACTTCTGCAATCATGTTACTTATTTACATTATTAAATATTATATAATATATAATATTATATATTTTTATTTGTAAAAAGGTAATAAATTGAAGAGTTCGACCCAATCATCTCTGTTTCTGTCAGTTCAGTTAAAATGTTTTATTAAAAACAGAAATGATGTCTCAGGGTGTGTTATGCCAGCCTCAGTGTTGTCAAACATCGCCCTCTATGGACAACATTGTGTTAACATTTATATTTTAAAGAGGAGAAGAGGAAAAAGAATTGATTAAACTCTAACTTTATTAAACAAACACAGAAAAAAAAACATAAAAAAGCTGATTTCTTCCCTCCCTCTGAAACTGAAATGGGAATAAATCAGAAGCTTTTCAGCTTGGAATTAATCTGTATACATACAGTCTATCCATCCATCTATCTATCCATCTATCACTGCGATCAGGGGCGTGTGATGGTAGTTTTGACCCTTGAAGTTTGCCCTGACAGACTGCAGGAGGCGATCATGTTTCACTTGGCAGCATGAAGCATCATCAACAACCTTACAAGAGGGAGGATGGAGGTTATTTCACTTATTTTCTGATCTTTACATTTGGCTTTTGTTTGGTAATTTTAAATGATTGTTGATGTTTAGATTCCAGGAAGATGACCTTCCACTTCCGCTCATGGATAGCAAAATAAAGAATAATAGATTTAGAATAAAGAATATTAGCTTACTTTGGAGTTTTTTTTATTTCATGCAACAGAATACAAGTCTGCTGCACTTCTTACTGTATTTATGTTCTTACTGTACTTTTCTACTGCACTACATTTATGACAGTTACTATTCAGACTACAATTGTACATAAAAACAACATATGATATTTTTTTAAAATACATGAAGAGATTTACGAGTAGGGTTAGGGTTGTATGTTCATGTTTGAGACATTTAAGAGTTTGAGAACATTTTCAGATGGTTTAATTGGTAAAAAACAGTTTGAAGCCCAAAGACTGACTTGTACCAGAGTATTTTTGCGAGGTTGTTTTGGTACTTTTACTTCAGTAAAGGATCGGAGTATTTCCTCCACCCTCCGGCGCTGTCTGATGTCACAGCTCTGGACCGCTGAGGGTCAAAGGTCAACCACGGGCCTGGACTGAAGGATCATGTGAGATTCACAAAGACGGCTTTGTTTCCTCCGTGTTCAACTCTCGTCTGTTGTTTTCTTCATATAATCTCGTTGTTCTGATTTGCTGCATGTTTCGTGTGTCACTTAAAAACACCAGATTAAACAAATAAAAGAGTAACTTTTAAATTTGACTTTTCCTTCAGCACACTGGAGGTCGCAGTTCCTCTCTCAGATTCACAGGTCTGGACGATATTTGCGCTGCTGATCTGTACGCTCGATGAACAAGGAACTCCAGAGATTCACTCAAAACAAACAAGCAGGACAACGTTGACGTGGAAATACTGTTTTTATTGTCTGTACCAAACTGGGCTGAAGAAAAGTTGAGTTTACCAGAGTATAACAAACACATCAAAGTCCAGCAGAAAAAGAGGAGACGGAGAGGAGAGGGACTCAGGAGGTCCACAGTGTTCACGCCTATCGGCACTGATCGGGGGGGGGGGGGTCAGACAAGCACCACTGTTTAAACCTTTAAAGCCATTCTTTTCACTTTGCTCTCAGCAAACACACACCTGCATGGTGTCCAGCCACACTGGGGATCAGACATGATGAACAGTTATGTGTGGTCGGTACCACTCACATTTCCACCGGTACCTTTTTTTTTCTGTACTTTACTCTTTCTGTTGGTGTCATATTAAGGTTTTGGACAAACTAAAAAAAATCCCACATACTGTTTTGGTGTATTAAATTGGTGCAATCAGGTACCCAGATTTCGGTCGGTACCCTTAAAAGTATGGATTTCGGTACCCGACCCTGATCCCCAGAGGGGCCAACGTCTCTGAGCATCCATCCACGACCCCCCTTCAGGTGTGTGTTTGTGAAAACATCCAAAGAATCATAAAAAGCAAAGTTTTACATCAAAGCCCACACACACAGTTCTCCTCAGTAACACTCACAGTTACACGCTTTACTACACAACTTTAAACCCTCGTCAGGAAAAAAACGTCTCGAAGCTGCAAAAAACCAGGAGATTATCACAAAAACCCTTCTGGACATAATGAACGGACAAAAATCTCATGTTACAAATCACCCCTGACAAGCAGCTGAAGTGATCCCAGTTACAGACTGCGGAGGGAGGAGGTTACATTGGCACTGGGTCCAGTACAGAGGCCACTATGTAAAGGGGGGTTTGTTCCCCCTTTAACATTGCATAACAAAAAGCACTTCATCACAAAGGCGAGGAGGACGCACGCTTGTCAGAGTCCTGCAGTGTGTGTGTGTCCTCAGAGTGCTACGATTTGTCTTTGCATTAACCAACCCAACAAACACGAAGGTCTGACACTGAAACACGTCTTACTGCCAGGAGTGAACATGAGGTCTGGAAGTCTGGCCCTTAACACTAGTTTGTACTCGTTTGAACCTGCTTGGAAATGAATGGTGGTTTAACCAATGTCAATTAGACTTTCATTCATTTACAGTTCACTTATTTGGGAAACTGAAACAATTAAGTCACAAGTAAAAAAAAAAAAAGAAAAATCGTCTGAGTCATCACCTGAGCAAAAGTGCCAAACATCAACTTGTTCCAGCTTCTAAAGTGTGAAGATTTGCTGTTTTATATCATTATAAATGGAATATCTTTGGGTTTGGACTGTTGGTGAGACAAAACAAGACATTTCGACCCACAACTTTAGGATCCTAGAAAATTGCAACGGTTTGCTGACACTTCATAGATTAAAACAATCATTTAATCGAGAAAACAGTCAGCAGATCGATGGCGACAATGTTCGTTAGTCGCAGCACCAAACGGAACCACAGTTTGAGCGGTTTTCTCCGACCACTAGAGTAGGTTTCAGTTTTAATGGCAAAAACTTTAAACGGGGCCAAAGATAATAGTAAGGAAGGATGTAGGAAGTTTTGTTTTGTTACCGCTGAACTTCAGCACATCAGATTTGAAATTAAAGTTGTGACCTTCAGCTTTACTGTGATGTTAAGCCCCGCCAGGCGAACAGCAGAGGAAGTAGTGCCACAGTTTTAAAGCAGCCAGAATGAGCCTGACTGAAGTCATGTTTGATTTTCATGTCAGTCTTGCAGCCTCAGACATCAGCAGACACTTCGATCAGGACTTTACTGGCAGCCAGATTCACTTCCAGCTTATTTTGGGTTTTTTTTTTTTGTCTTCAGCAACTGAAACATACGATGGAAGAGGTGACTCTGTGCAGAAACTGGTTGACTAGTAAAAACAGGCCACGAGTCCTACAGCGCTCACCAAGATTGGACTTGAAAACTCTCACATTAAAGCTGAAAGTCAGTCAGAAGAGACAAAACAAAAAAAAAAACAATAATAAAATACTGCACTTGCACATCACATCTCTGTGCTTAGAAACAAGTTCAAAAAAGAGCATACATTCTGAAAAAGGGAAATTACTTCAAAAAGGTCAAAGAAAAGAAGTTTTTTTTTTTTTTTTTTTTTTAAATTCTAGGTGGTTTTACTGAAGGCAACGACCAGAAAATACAAAAAAGTTAAACCCAGGCACCTTCTGATTTAGTGCAACATTCAATCCTTCTCACGGCAGTTTGTTAAAGTCTGTCGAATCATGTAGCTGCAACACTTCAGTCCTAAATATCTGCACGTCTGAGTGGCCGACGCTGCGTCAGCTGATCCGTTTGTCCAAAGAGGAAAATGCTCGCCTCAGCAGCACAAAGCCAATTAATTGATCTTTAATCCTGCAGGATGTGTTTTTGTAAGTTTGCAGCCGTGACACGAGTCTACATTTGTACTTGCACCTCTCAGCCAACAGGTGGCGAGAAAAACACAACAAATACTTCACCAGAAATCCTTACAGTCCAATCCAACGTGACCCGCCGCGAACAAACATTTAGTTTGCGTCAGGAGCATTTGATGGAAGACAGGTGATCCTCTGCACCAAAATATTTGTCCAAAATACCTCCAATGTTGTTTATTTTCAGAACACATAAAAAATACGACTAACAGTACAAACATTTGTCCAAAAACAGCAGACTTACATTAAAGTAAAATAAAAAAAGATATGAAAAAATGTTTGCTTATGAAGAAAATGTATTCTTTATGAATAAGGCCATTGATAAAGTTATGTATTCCAATAACAAGTTGCTGTTAACAGGGTTTGTGTGGAATCAACACTACTGTGTTGATTCAAATTAGGTACAAATATGTCAAAAATGACATTTCTACAGATTACAGTGGAAAAACTGGTCTCAAATTAGATCCACAATATACAATATCAGGATTAAAATTGATCAATCAGGGTGTGGAAATGGGGGGGAAAGGAGGGGTGGAGACACCTGTCTTGCATTCCCAGAAAGGAATAAGCCTTCAGTGTGGAAAGTTTAACTCATTGATCCCATATTCTTTTTTAAACAGGTTCGGGAAAAACCACAGAAAGAAGATTTGTGAATGCGCTCGACGGAGCGACCGAGAGAAGCACACGAGCTTCTTTCAGCTGAGCCGGCAGATATCAGAGGAACAGCCGGCCGGAGCTCACAGTGTTTGTTTCTCTGCAGGAACTGTGTTTTTATTGGCCGGGGGCTGATAAGGGCCACTGGTGTAAAACAGTGCATGTGCCTTAAAACAGACGCTCCAGAAGACAAAATCTGCAGTTTCTCACTTGTTTTGTTTTTTGTACTTTTTCCTAAATGCTAATGTGTTGATCAGGAGGCTGCTGTCTGAAAATCCTTAACACTCAAAGACAAAGCAACTTTCTTAGGATTAAGAATTGCACATTTAAAAAGCCAGAAATTTGAACACAAAGGTCAACTGGGAGCAAAAACACAACTGATCTGCTACAACAACAGCCACTTTCGAACTTTAGAAAACCGAAACCCTGCTTCTCTACTGTCGTGGCTGGAAAACAAGTTAACCCTTTCCAACACAGCGATCATTAAGTGAGCGTGAGGAAAACGCAACCCAAACTGAAAACAAAAAGTATAAAGTTGAGAGCGTGACTGACAGGTGCCCAAAAAAAAAAAAAAAAAACATTCAACAGGCAAAACAAGACAAACAAAATAAAAAATAAAAAACAGGAGATGAAATGGAGTGAGGGGGTCAGTGTGATAAAACAGTAGCATACATTTACATAAAGCTCTTCTGAAGCTCGGATGGTGTTCCTTGGTGGCGACGGTAGGCAAAGAGAAGACCCGGCCGCCGCCTCGTCCCAGACTAAACCCAGAGCCTTTCAGTGTCAGCGTGTTTTCATTCTGCTGACAAACATGTCGGCTACATCAGACGTCAGGAAAACGCCTGCTGGTTAAATTATTAACTTTTACAAAACGCCAAAACTGGGACCAGCTGGCAAAAATACAAAATACACATCAGATGTGGTTCAAAGTGATGCGAAACTAAGTGTTCTAGTTGGGAATGTGTGTTTTTTTCTTCCTTCAAATGAATAAAGTTCAGTGTCAACAGGAGAGGCACAAAATGGCGGAAGTGCCCATCGAACAGAATCAATCAATCGATCGATCTGGGTTAGTGTGGGACAAAGCCAACTGACAGCCGGGTCTTCAGAGGAGGAGGAGGAGGGGGATGATGAGGAGGAGGTTCTTCACGTTTTGATTTGTTTCAAATTGATTTTTAAACACATACAACCACACACACACACACACACGCACACACACACACCCACACACACAATAACAATCACACACACAGAGAACATCACCGTGTTTTTCACACTCAAGTCCATTACAAAAACCAGATCTGTACGGCACAATCTGGTTTTGGGAGGGGGGGGGGGGTTACAGGTGAGGGTGGTTGGGGGGTGTAAGAGGAGGCGGTGACCAAGACGTTGTCGATTATTGGTGGAAGGTGTTTCGGGGGAGAAGGAGCTGAGCTGTATGGCGGCTGAAGGCTACAGAAGAAGTCCGGCAGGTGGAATCAGGACAGGTGAGGGAGGGAGGGGGGGGGGGGACAAGGGGAGGACGAGGGCCACAAGTCGAGATCAAGTTTGGCGTTGGACCTAAAACCAAACTGGCTGTCTTGGCTTGAGGAGGAACCTCGAGGTGGGTTTGTAGACCAGGGTATCTAAGTGAAAAGTTGCTTGCAGTCTTGAATATTAAAACTCCTCCTGCTCCTCAGCATCCGGTATCACGAAACCTTCCTGGAGAGACAAAGGGGGGGGGGTGTTAATGAATAGCACAAGACACCTGGAGAAAAAAAAACCTGGAGTTTGGATTTTGTGTTTGCTGGAGCGAGAAAACCCAAAATGAAGCACTATGTGGTTGAGCCTTGTTGTTGGTGTATAAAATGTCAGAAAATAGTGAAAAGATGCTCGTTGTTAGTTTCTAGAAACCAAGTTTGTTTTGTAATGTCTTGATTTGTCCGACCGACAGAGAAAAATCCAAAGAGATTTAGTCACAACAACAAAAGAAAAATCCTGAAAACATTTAAGGAGCAGAGAATATTTGTAAATAAAATAAATAAAGTGCCTAAAACGATCATTTGATCATTAAAATAGTTGCCAATACATTTTCTGTTCATCTACTAAACGATTAATTGACTAAACGTTGCAGCTCTAGATAAGAGGAGCCTTTATTGATCCCCAGGAGGTGTTTCAGCAGCACAGAGAGAAGAACAGAAAAAAGAGAAAAGGTAAAATACCTTTTCAACTATAATACAAGTGTAATTAATTTAATACTTTAATAACAGTAAAGTGTTGTGGGCCTGACAGTGATGAGGAGATGCAGCACAGACGGCTCCAAGTTCAAAATAGTCTATTAAGTTATATAATTAATATTAAGAGTTTTTGTGGGCAAATCACATAGTTTCCTCCCGTCAGCAAACGCTCCCGGGGATGAAGAACCTCCACACTAATGGAACAAATAACCACAAAGACATTAACATAAAAAACAGAAGAGAAATTAGCTATTGAGACTAACTTTAGATATTGGCTTATTGCAGATAAGTAACAAAACATCAGAGTACAGAAAAAGGTCAGAGGTCATTTAGAAACTGTCTTCAGGTGTAAGCTCATATATATTAAAAAGGAACTGGCTGTTTGCTTTGCTGTAAAACAGGAAGAGCAGAGATGCAGGGAGACAACATGCAAAAGACGGGAAGACTTTACCTACCGTAAACTCTCTGTAACACTCAGTGGTGAGATGAAATAAGTACATTTACTCTACTTCACAAAGTACAAATTTGAGGTACTTGTACTTTGAGTATTTCTATTTTCTGCTACTTTATACTTCTACTCCACTACATTTACTGTTTATTATTAATACAAAATATAAATCAACACATTTTCCACATTTACCAGCTGCGACATTAAATGCACAATAATTACAATCCAGGTTTATATATATGTATAATACAGGATTCTGTGGTACTAAGTATATTTTGATGCTAAAACTTTTTCCCTTTTACTTAACTAAGTTGTTAACTATGTTGCTACTTAAGTAAAAGTTCTGAATAGTTCTTCCACCATTTGTCATATTCATCGAGACATTTTGTCCAAAAAATAAAACGTCCAAGAATCATGAAAATGTGAAGCTGAACGTGTATATTTAACAGGTGCACAGGGACTTTGCATGTTGTCTGCAGGACCAGAAACTGTACCGCGGAGAGCTTCCAGCCTCGGTGAGCAGGCCGCATGCCATTCCTCTGCAGGAATTTACAAAGGCATCAGCAGTTGTTAACAGCCGAGCAAATGGGCTTAAATCTGGCATTGAACTCCCAACATATTAGTTTACGCAGGATATTTTAAGGAATAAGGCTGGTGAAGTTCTTTTTTTAAATAATTATTGTCAACAAATCACAGGAAAAGACCAAAATCAATGTGTTAGTCCGTCCCTCAACACTTTCCCACTCTGCTGCTGGCACTCAGCACATTTGTTCCTACTTTTAAAAAAAACTCACAAATATATAGTTTCTTTTAAAGCTCTCTAATTTCTTAAATAGTGCATTTATTTTCAGCTGCTGATTGATCTACATATGGAAATAAACTACAGTGTGTGTGTGTGTGTGTGTTCATAGCAATGAAGGAACATGTCACCCAGAGCAACTCATTGATGTTTTTTTTAATAGTTTGATGGAGCTCAGAGACACAAGATATATCAGGCTTTACACACACATACACACACACACACACACACACACAATACTTGTTAGTGGATACATTCATTGTTGGTTTTGGTCTTTTCATTGGATTTGCTGAAAATAAGAAAAATATAGAATATCAACAGACACCAACACTCATCAGTATCTTTGTTTATGAACTGCTTCACACATGCCATGTTCTCTGGTTGGAATTAAGAAATATGTTCTTCTGTCTTAAAAAATGATTAATATTAATAATACTTTTAAAATTTCTGTTAATTGAATTTATAGTTAGACAAAATGACATCCACCCATCGACTCCTCGGCCCCTCAGAGTGAATTACGGCATCACCGAGCTTCATTTAAAAAGGTGAAATGCAGTTTAATAAACCGAGAGCACAAACTCACGTCTGTGGCGTAGAGGATGTCTATGATCCTCTGCAGCGTGGGGTCGCCCTCTCCTTCCTTCTCCTGGCAGATCAGCTCAATGTTCCGCAGCTTACCAAAATAAAAGTCTCTCTCCTTCTCCATGTCCTGAATGGTAGATTTCAGGATCTCCACCTGTGGACAAAAAAAACACGTTAGGTTTTGTTTCCAATCTTTCCTTTTGACCCATTTTACAGACAACTAGTTTAATTTAACAGGTTATTTCACTGTTCAGTGGTGACTGAATGAAGCTGGTGTGTTGTTCACAGAGCAGACAGAAGTGATGTTTTCACGGTGGTGTGCTGACCTCATTCAGGAGCTCTGCCCTCTCCTCGTCACCTCCTCCCATCCCTGGCTTCCTCGCGCTGACGTTGGCCAACTTGGGCGCTACCTTGGCAACAGGAGGCCTCTGAGGAGCTGAAGAGACCAGGAAGAGAAGGTTGTTAACAAGAGGAGAAAACGTTCATCCCGGGGGGGGGAAACTCACCAGCATTTCCACCAACTTGTTCATAATTCAACATCAATTACGAACTGTTTGACCAACCGGAGCTCAGACCTTGACTGAGGGCCTTTTTGGGGGGTTTGTTGAGGGCTGACGTGGCAAGGTTGGGTGTGGGCATGGCGTCCTGACCCTGCCTGGCCTCCACTGGGTCGTACTCCTTCCCATCGTAGTTGGCATCAAAGAACTTCTTAAACCACTGGACGAACTCGAAGTTGTCCTGGAACTTCCCCTTCACCAGTTTGTCAACTGGAATGATCTGGAAGCAAAACAGAGAGAGAATCAAGACCAGGACGTTTTTCTGTCATCAGCATGTTGGTATTGTTACGTTTGTGGTATGGAAATAATTTAGTGGGTTAACAAAAAATACAGAGGTTCCATATTCTGCTGTACTAAAATAATACTTTGATACCAAAGACCTGTATGTATAAAAGAGTGAACGGCCACTTTGAAGTCACAAGTTCTGCATTTTGGCCGTTGCCATCTTGATTTTTTGGAGGCAGAAGTGATGTTAGTCTGACCAGAGGGCAGCGCTGCCTTTATCCGATGGCCGTATTAGTGATTTGTCAATCACGAGGTAACCCCGCCCTAAAGCATACGCTGCTTTATCGTTTGTTTTCCTCTAAATGTGACCAAAATTGCTTGTTTGATACCCACGAAAATAATTCAAGACTATTTAAGTATTTAATCTCCTAAGAATCAAGAGGAGAAAACATAAAACCAAAAAAGCTGCACAGGGACATCCTTCAATCCTTCACTGTGACGCTGACTCAGAGGCGAACACTGACCTCTACTGATGGACTAACAATGTATGGACTGTATAAGACGATAGGCCCAGAAAAGAACATGTCTTCAGTACTGACACGTACATTAAACACAAAGTTGGCCAGAAGCCACAGTGAGAGAAAACAAAAGAAATAAGTCTGTAGAAAAGGCTCAGCAGTAAACCTAATTACTCAGCAATGGAGGAAGCTGACGTCATTGGACAATACACACTCACAAAAGCTTGAACGAGGCCAAAGTCCACAGCGCAGACACAATGCCTGGGATTATAATACTGAACAGCTATGAATACACCGATGTGCTCTACACATTCAAGTATCTGTGACAGCGAACAGAGCGCAGATCTCAAGTAACGAGGTGAAACAGATTGACGGTAGGAAGGAAGTTGGGCATGAATAAATGATGGCAGCTTTGTCAATAGTCCTGCAAGCTTCTGCGTGTTCAGCCTGAAAACAAATGATGACTAAGCTGGATCTGCCCTGCCCTTTAAAAATCTGTGTTGGCCTTCTGACAATATCAGGATATTATGAAGTGTCCAGATGTGCAAGAAGTTCCCAAAGCAATTACAAATCCATTTTATTTTCTATTAAAAAGCCTCTGATAGTGAAGAGGGAAACTAAACCTAAGACAGATGCAGTTTGACTTCTAGCATACAGGGAAACTTCCCTGTCTCGTTTCACACGGCGGCAGCTGAACAATGTGTATTTTTAAAACAGTAAATAGCATCCAAAGATTGACAGACGAGCTAACAAAGTGCTAAGAAAAAACAAAGTGACTCATGACGAGATCAGCAGAGGCAGCCCAGCTGGCTGGGAGGGGACGACAGGAGTTTGCATATCAAGGAACAGTAAGGGACGAGCGGTGACGTTACTCTTAGGACATTTTGTGATAACTCTGATCGAACAACCAGCCAGGAGGATCGAGAATCACAACATTTTGGTTCCTGTTCTTGCAGTTGCAAGTTTCAATTTCAAAAGTCCGGAAATATTTGGTGTTTTCACCACTCTTTATACATCAGTCCCTCTGCACATGGTCATTCTTTACAGTGGAGAGTAGTATAGAAAGTATAATTGTAGAGTTTCCCCCATCACAGGAGAGAGTGGGCGAGTTGCCCTGTAATCTAGATCAAGTGCTCACTAATCCTCAACAATCAGGCAACATGATTCCAGTTCGCTCTTTTTCAGTGCTGCTGCTGTAAATATGTCGGCTGCTGTTAAGATATTATTAATGTAATGAAACATTTCCTGCAGCTGCTCCACATGAAAAGCTTTGCATCAGCCAAGAAAGTTTCTACTGTGAAGAAGCACAGGAAAATACAGCCCTAATCAGATTTAGACATTCCTGTATGCAGATTCCTTGGGTAGTGACATGTAATGGGTCACAGTATACAGGCACATACAATTTACAAAGTCCATTTTTTCCAGTATTTGACATATTGATCATATTGTAGTGTCATGGTTAGAGTCGTTTTATTTAGAATTGGAGTCCAGTTGACCTTTGTTGGAGAGTATTTCCATGTGATGAATATGCCTGCTGGCAGCCAAAAGTATTTTTTGAGATAAATCCTTTGTTATATATTTTGTGGGTGACCATAACTTATCTGTTGTAGTCACACGCTCTTATCACCGTCGCTCACAGCATGACGCAGGTAACCGACTGCATGTTAGGAACATTTGTTGAAAATTGTTCTTTTTGTCCCCAAAGCACTCACTCAGTTTACAAGTTTACATTTCCAGGCCTTCTGCACGTCAGTAGGGTGCACCGTGTAAATCTGAGGCAGACATGTGTGCGGTAGGTGCGTGTCGTTACTTACTTTGTCGACTCCCATCTTTTTGAAGGAAACCTGCAGAAGCTTGAAGTTGTGGATGTATTCGTGCTCCAGCTTGGCACCAAATTTAACTTTCTTCAGAGGCACAGAGTTGGGAAACAACATGTCCATGAACTGGCAGTAGGCAGCACCTGGACAGAAAAATGACCCCCAAAAAATTTACATTACAAGTCCTCTAATATTGTCAAATGTTGAAAAGGGTGTGAGCTGCATGTTCAATATCAGTGGATGCCTAAAAACAACACAAATTACAACATGTACAGTGAGAGAGTAACAGAAAAGGATAAAAATAGAACTCATTCTCCTTTCAAGTAATAACAGAGAATACGACCAGACATTTCTTTATTTAAACACTGATGGCACCCTCACAAACTATCCCGTTAGCTCTTTTTGGAGTTGACTGCCTGGTTCAAGGGTGAATGAGCAGGATTTACAAACAGGAGTGCCATCACAACACCAGTCTTAACATTCACTCCATCCCAAAACTCCTTTGCAGCACAAATGCACATTAGGGTTTAGTGCATCACCCTGTACCTGTAAAATACAGATGATCCAGACTGTAGAAGGTTTTTATGTTGCTTTTATTTTGTCAAAGTATGTGTTTTTTTTTTTGTTATTTTTTTATACACAGTATCATATTTTGATATGAACTGTCAACTGCAGATGAAAATCTACAATATATATCGGTCTACAGGGGATTAAAGTGAGCCGTCATTCACTGTTCTGACACGCCTTTCAATTACAAACGAGGGTTTAGACATCAACAAAGCCAGACAGACAATCTGCAGGAGTACAACACATGTATGCACAAGCAGATGGGTGTGAAACAAAGTAATGGGGGATAATTGGCAGTTTAGGGCAACAGGACAAACTCCTCCTATTGGCCTCCATCACCCTTTGAACCAGCGTGGAGAGGGTCCACATCTTACAGATCAGCAATTAAAATGCTGAGGCTGCGGTTGCCATCAAAGATGAATGACTCTAGATTTACTAAATCAGGACATCTCTCATCCACTTGGTATAGAGTCAGACCTTCCAAGATGGTTAACATAAGTACACTGTGTGCAGTTTACTGTTCAGCTACGCTCACATTATCACGTATTCAGCATCAGTGACGACCGATCGACCCAACCTACTGTTCCACAACACCAGTGAGGTCACACAGGCATGTAAAATATCATGCATGCCTTCATTTCCCAATGTGAACACCCATCATGGAGCTGTTTCAGGAGGTCTGACAACTCTCTGCTAACGAAACATATCTGGTCCTCCCATAATAAGTAGGGCTGGGTACTGAACTTTGGTTCTTTTTTGGCCCCGACCAAATTGCTTTGATACTACAAGAGTATTAAAAAAATAAAAATAAAAAAATAAAAAAATAAAACTTTGTCTTTTGGTACTAAATTTCAGTACCTAAGGAGTTGATCTCATCAGCGTCAGTGAGCCAATGAGAATGCAAAAAAAAAAAGACAAATTTCTTACCTGTACACAACATTTCTATCTTGGTGAGGTTCATCTGTAGAGATTCATTGATCCAAACCAACATGTCATGACGACTTAAGTTGTCACTGGTCACTGAGGTCGAGTACACGTTCACAGCCATTGTCGGTCACCTGCTGACACAGAGGAGAGAACAAAGTGTGAGCCGGAGAGAAGAATTTACATGATGACTGGTTTATCTCTCAGGGTGACTATTACCGCAGACACACTGACAGGTCACAGCCAAAACGTACCAGCACAGAGCTGTTGGCTCACAGTTCATTTGCATTCATGACAATGGCTTTTCTTTGCCGACGATACAATTGCTGATCGTTTACGAGCCATAACGGCAGATAATGATCATTTGTTTTGTTACAGGTGTAACAGTATTACAGGTCAGTTTGACTGTGTTATAGTGTATTGGGATCTCCACCAGGTGGCAGCGTGACCTCGGCTGTAAATGCTGTGTGACTGTACAGTATCAAATAGCCTAAATAAAGAACCAGAAAGAATTAAATTAAATGTTTTCATTAGCAAGGTTTTTTGGAAGTATTGAGCATAGGAATAGATGAATAAGACTCGGGCTATACTGAACGAGTTGTGTACAAGTTTTAAACTGATGTTTTGGTTTAATTTTGCTATTTTACACAACGGGAAAGCATGTTTTGGATTTATTCTACGTTCACATGGAGGCATGCAAGGGGGAAAAAATTATTCAGGTATTCAAGGCATCACGGTAGGGTTAAATGATGTGTTAACATTTTCCAACCAACCACCGCCAGCCCAACAACCGGCGATTACTTACGCAGGTGTGCGTTCACTCAAAAATCGCCCAAAATAAAAATAAAAAAAAAAACACCCGGTAATGGACTCAACTGATAAAATTAAATACTTAAAATACGAATAATTTTGGTGGTGAAGTGCTCCTTTAGGTTAGTAACCATCACCAATCGGTTTTCGCCATCGTGATGAGAAAACATTAATCCCAATCTCCAGGTCGCATATTTTTACTGAAAGAATCTGCCAATATCAAACAGCGGCCGATCAATCTGGGCATCCCTAATTATTCATCTGCTTTTGGTAATGGTACAAAATGCCCATCAAGTTGACATCTTTAAATTCCCTTTTCTGTCAGACCAGCAGTGCAAGAGCCCAAAATATTCAACTAAATAAGACAAAAGACAAAGAGAGCCAGTAAATATTCACATTAGAAAAGCTGGAATCAGTGAATTATTGGCATTTTTACTTTAGAAAAATGATTAATATTCTGTCGATGGACTAATCACCTGATCCTTTAGGATTTGTTTGTAGTTGGATACCTAGCACAGCCTCTGTCTTTTTGATATGAAAAGTGTTGCACTGCCTGGCACCCATCATCATTAACACATAACTCTAATCTGAAGGCGAGACAGCACGCCCACCCAAATATGCCGGCACTCAAAACAATACTTTATAATAAGCACAATTTGAAATCACAAAGATTTTGTCTTCAACTACAACTAACCAAAGCCATATTTTCCTGGATGACAGCAGCAGTATTTTCATTTACAGAAGTCAGAAGGATTGAAGGCATCATGTGTGCACTATAATCATTACATACATATAAATAATGACTCCATAAGGTCTCTAGTGACAGCAGAAACCCTCATCCACAGTCCCTGCTGGGGCTCATCTCCAGGTCAGACCAGGCAAGTTATTTCCTCAACAGCTGAAAGTAATAGCTGGGGGCTTCACTTCAGATGTAGTCAGCTATTGTATTCGGACGCAAATCTGATCCTGGTAGATGATTTTGCATCTGAAACTAGAGATAATTCTGGCATGTGTTCATGATAATGTTCAGTCATATGAGCAGCCTTCATATCAGTTGATTCTTAATGCAGGCTGTGTTGCAAATTCATTACATAAAACTGTTACCTGCCATTGCTGCTGTTTCACACATTTAATGACCAACTAATGGCTTCTGCTTGACTTAGGAGCATTGATGTTGAGAAATAAGCACAGATGTCGTATTTTTCATGTAAAATTTCCCAACTCTGCCTCCGGCTTGTCAAATGTGATCATTCTGCTTTTCGCTGTTTTATATTCTTGTAAATTTAAGTCCAATTGCATTAATTAATGCATCTAAGTTGCAATATACTTAATACTGTGATCGTTTTGCACATCCTGCCCAAAACTGTACAGCTGTCTAATTTCATATTTCTTATATTTATAATATTTGTCCATATTTTATTGTCAATCTTCTATTTCACAATCATACTTTTTGACTTGAAGTACTTACCTATATTTCTATTTTATATATATATATATATATATATATATATATATATATATATATATATATTATTGCAACAATAGCCCGATACAAATTCCTTATAACTAAAATTCAACTTGGCAATAAATCTGATTCTATATTCTGAAATATTTAGGTTTTTGGACTGTTGAAAAATTATTAGAAATGTCACAGGCTAAAGGATTAATGGAGAAAAATAATCGGCGGATTAATGAACTAATTAATAGTGAAAATGAGCCGGAGGAAGGGCCGGCTGGATGCGGCAGGGCCCGGTGGAGGAGCCCGGAGCTGCTGCCCTCACGGCTCCTTTAGCTTAGCTTAGCATCGCGGTTCACACAACAGACTGTGTGAGCGTGAACCACCGAACTACCAAACCACCAACTGACAATCAGTTCGATCAGAAGATAATTTACTGTATCGACCGCCGACCCGCCGGCTAACGTGAGCCGGTTCCCCCCCGCTGACGAGCCGGTTTCCCCGCCCTGAAATCCACGGAGCACGCCGCCAGCTTTCCGTTAGACTCCCGGTACCGGGAGCTGGACGTCGCTGACTTTATTCGCATTTTCAGTTGCTTAAACGCCGCTAACCCGGGAATCTAACGGACGCGTCCCGGTAATGTCCCGGTAATGTCCCGGCTGTGTTCCTGCCAGTCACAGGCTAGCTCGGCGGTGGCTACATGGTAGCTGCCGGGGCTGAGCCGCCTCCTCCTCCGCCCGCCGCCGCTTCACATGCCGGTTAAACAACGCGGAATGACACCGTGCTTCGGCGCCGTTACACCTACCTCGAGTGGATTCGCTCTCACGGTTCTTGGACACGATGGTTTATTGTTCTCGGCTGAAAGTCCGTGTGATAAAAAAGCCTATCGCTAGATGTATCGACGTTAATGTCACTTCTGCTTTTTCTTCTTCTTCTCTCCTCTTCCTCTTCGTCTTCTTCGTCTTCTTCTTCTTGGCAGTTCACGTTCACTCTGCCGGCAGCGGAAGGACCGATTTCATGACGTCATGACGCAACGGGTAACGCCTAAACGTAGCGACGGCGAGACACAGACGTAACGTGACAAATACAAAGGATTCATTGTTGATTTAAATGTCCCAATAAGAAATGTAATAATGTCATTATAGCGAACAATATCCGCCATGTGTCAATATGCTGCTCATCTATTTTTGTCACTTGAATTGGAAAAAGGCGAGTAGAAAAATCAGGTTATTAGCGATAAAATGAAATCCATTGTTTGCACACATATATTATTAATGATAGCCTTTGTGGCTTTTGTGACGGACAACACAGGACTGACAGTATTTTTAATGAATTACTGCTGACTGAGATCTTAAATGGCAAAACGTATTTTGATCTTCATATTTATTCAGTTACCTATTAAATAATATTTTCTTTAAACTCATTTTCACACATGGAGGTCTAAATGCTGGAGGAATAACATCACTGTGAGGATTAACATCCTAGTATAAGATACTGTTCTCAGCCTACAGAATAGCTGCCATCAGGTTGCCAAAACCTTCATCCTGAAAAGGAAAAAATCAGAGGACACAACTTCTGTGTCTCCATTGGCAGCCACAGCCCTGTTTGTTAGTTACAAACCTCAACAACAGATAACAAATGTCTAGCGAAATAAAGAGGCCATCAGCGGGATCATCATCAGATCATTATCTTATTTTGGTCTTGTCAGAAGTCCCAAGGAAAAATCCCTTATTTTCATTTAATCACTTGCTCAAATATACAATATGCAGATAAAAATGAGTAAAACACAGAGCACCATTTTATGTTCAAACATTTATTAAAAAACTATTAATAAAAAATACTGTAAACTCACATTCATGATACAATCATCAGTCAGAATAGACCACAGGACTCTTAACAGTATTCTATACAACAATCCATCAATTAGACCATGTACCTCTGTGGTCTGGGATCATTTATCACAAATTTTATCAGCAAAAAATGTATAAAATAAGCATTTGGTGTCAATTCAGTCATTTGTCAATATTGAACAATAGTCAGTTACAGCTTAAGTTAAAAATGGCAGCATAGTTAGGCAATAACAATAAAAACTGACAGTAATGATTCTGTCGAAACAAAGAATCACCCGACACTGAGTGAAGTTCAGTTCCCTTTACGAAGAACAGGAACTTTAACCCTACCCTTTAAACACAAATACAAACATTCATGGACTGGATCTCCCACAGAGCGAAGATACTGTGAGATCAACTTCACATAATAACTAATCAATGTGTTTCTTAACTAAAGCCTCACAGAGTTAAAATCAGATGTTTTATGTCTCTATTTGTCACAATATTCACAGTTTCTCTAAAGTGAAACATGATACAGATGATAATTATTAATGATTATTAATAATGTTATTATAAACATAACAGCAGCATAAAGACGCTTGACAGCCTTTGTGTCCATCACAGTTTTGTTGGTGTAAAAGTGGCAGTGACACACACACACACACACACACACACACACACACACACACACACACACACACAGACAGCAGCAATGCAGCACAAGTCTATATAATTCAACATAACCCCCTCAACACGCATAATAAAGGTTATAGTCAATTCATTTCTACTCCTCAGAGTTAAAAAAAAGTACAAAGAAAAAGCAAAAGGATGAATTTAAAAATGGATTAAAAAGATTCTGAAAGTCAGCGTCTGAACTGTGGATCTGAATACTTTTATCAACACTGACAAAGTTAGTTTTAACACAGAGGAAAAAAGCAACATTGGTACAGAATTTAACATGTTTAAAACTACCGTAGATGTTAATCTAATAATGGGAATTCTGCTTTTCTCCTGGAAACAAACATGATTCAAATATCACAGTAAAGCAGCAACCCCTTATAATAAAAGAAATGATCGCTAAAATGTAGCAGCGGTTTATGACTGATTACTTATTTAAAAAATGGTTAGAAATGTCAAGGATATACGCCACATGTAGATGCGTGTATAACCTTAGGATAAGCAATCAATCTTCACGTTAAATACTAACGATACAAACAAATAGTTTAGATGTTACTGAATACACAGCCCTGGAGGGAATCAGCTGGATCAGCTCCTCCTGTTTCTTGCACAGAATTTACCAGATAAAAAGTCAGTAACAGTAATGAGTCTGCTGGCTGCCAGAGAATAGGAGGCTCACAGACTTCTACTGAAGAGGTAATAATTCATTAACATTCAGGACACACACAGCTGGGTTTTTAGCCCTCCAAGCTGGTATGTGTTGCTGGTTAGCAGACCATCACTGAGCATTTGGGGGAAAAAAGGGAAGGATTGGCAGCGCCTTTAAACTCCAGAAGGTGGAGAGGTTCGGGAGGAGTTAAGCCAAGAACTGGAGGGAGCACGATTTGCCATTTTCTGTCCAAGACAGAGAGCGGCTTTGGAGGCCAAAGTGACTGTTGTGCACACAAACTGCACACAGTATGTGTAGCATTATGCAAGAGACTCGAGTGCATAGTGGACAATATGGCCCTGTGGCTGCGATCCACAAAAGCCTGCCTGCGAGCTGCACTGGTGAAAGTAGAAGGAGACTGTATAGACCATTTATGCTCCATGTAGTTCTTATAAAACATCTGTTGGGGAACTTTACAACTATACAAAACATAGCAAACCTCCCCTATCTCAGCTGCTGCAGTTCTGGGCAGGCAGGGGAGGACGGGGAGGTGGAGGAGGTGGCCAAAGGAGGCAGCTCCTCACAGGCAAAATAGTCCTTCAGGGGGGCGAAGAGGTGACGGATGACCGGCACACTCCACGCCTTCCCCAGAACCTTCTGCCTCTGCTGCCGGTTCATGTTCCTCACGTCGGTGTAATGTTTGGGGAAACCAAAGATCCTAGTGAAGGGAAAAAGGGATATACGCGTGAGCTCGAGCCTCAGTGTGTCAAACAATAAATTAGTCCTATCAAGAGAAAATTAGCAACTACAAGGATTATCAACTAATTTAAGCAACTACTCTCAGGTTCCAGCTCCTTAACTGTGAATGGTTGCTTGTTTTCTTAGTCTTTGATGACAGTAAACTGAATATTTTCGGGTTTTGGGCTGTTAGTCAGACAAGCTCACATACATTGTAAAGGACACTTTTCACTGTTTTCTGATGTTTTATTAATAAATAGTTGTTAAGTTTAAATGAAATAAGCTGAGGTGGGGCTCAGGTCACTGGGACACGATTTGCCTTTGATTTGCCTCACGTATTTAGTATATCTGTATTCTTTAAATTGTAAAAGAAATACAGATTGTCCCTATATATGTTCATGGTGTTCATATTGTTTTGTTGGGTAGCTAATCCAGCAAAATCTCCATATTAGGAACTTGGATATTGCTGGCAGGAAAAACCTCATTAATGGGTTTCTAGATGAAGATGGACTCAGACATCCAGGTGATGACCGTCCAGTATTTATAACCAATGTTGGTGTCTCTATAGGAAAATGGCTGCTTGTTGGTCCATCGTGGTCAGAAGGACGGTTAGAGGGGATCTGACCAGTAAGACGGGTACAGATTCATAGTGGACAGCTGTCCAGTATAAGAGTACCACGTCTGTTTTTATGTTTGCCATCTCTTCTCTGCCTACATTTAGTGAAGCAGCCCATAGTGTTAACAACCACAAACAGTTAAAATAGCAATAATTAAAATACACACCCTCAAACGTAAGTATCACGATGCTTACTTTTCTAGTTCAGTGATCCAGAGGTTTTCCTCTCTGCCGTTCTCGAGGACGGGCAGCAGAGAGACATCTTTGCCCTGCTTCAGAGAGTTTGGATTGGTGGTGATCGTCCTCACCTTAGTGACCTGGAACAACAACAACACACAGAAGTGATTATTTGTACCTTAATGAGCATCGTAATCATGACTGTTTAGAAAAAAGACACATTTATTAAGGTAAAAAGTCACTGACCCTGGCCTCTCTACCGATCTCTAAACAGTCCTGGAGACTCAGCTTGTCGTTCTGGGAGGCGATAATGGGCCTGATGGGAGACAAGCAGCAAACAAGGAGGCAAACTTTATTCACACATTTTTAAACAAGTTACAAAGTGGTTTACAAGATTAAGAAACAAGAAAAAGGGAAATAAAAGACAATCTATAAAAGCAAGAAGAAAGTGTACAAACCACAAAATATAGTTATAAAGTCAAGAAAAAGCTTCATTCATATATCAAGATTGTTAAATACAAAATGTTACACGTTTGAAAAAAAAAAAAAAAAAAGGTAAAAATACTATTTTTACTGATACCACTCGTCTGAAACCATTAGTTTTAAGTACTTTAACTTTTATAATTTGTGAGTCATTGAACGTCTCACCTGCTCATCCCTGGGATGTTTCCCCAGAAGTAACGAGCTCTGTGGGCCGGACTAACTTTGACGGCATCCACCAGCACCGGGTTGCACTGTGGAAGAATCAGAACGCAGCAATGGTCATTTTCTCAGAATTCAGAACATGTAAGTTTGTTTGTTAGTTTGAGCAAAACAGCATCATACTTAGTGTTTGTCTGTATTAATAGAGAAACATAATACAAATATAATGTAATAAAACATTATAACATATTAATATAGTACAGTATAATACAGTATGGGGTATAAAATATAGCAAAAAGTGAAATGTAGTACTATAGTATAACATAATATGTAGTATATTATGTTATAGTAAGAAGAGGAGATCACTGGATGTGGCGGACCTCGAGGAAGCGGCAGATGTTGACTTTGTCGTGTAAGTTCATGAAGACCACGTTCTCAAAGAGCCAGAAGAACGGCCTGGGGTCTTCCTCTTTGGGCTTCAGCAGCTGAAGGATGCGGTAGAACTCAAAGAACAGCCTGCCGGTGCCCTCTGCTGGACAAACGAGTGAATTACAGCAAAGCCCTTTCATATAACAAGGCATCTGTATATCAACTGTGACAACAAAATGATCAAAGCATTGTAGAGGCTAGAAATATTATTTACCGTAATCTCATCTGATTAATTTATCAGGTCTGTGAATAAAGTCATTTCCAATGGACTGCATGCAACTAATTTACGCACCATAGAGGCCTTTTCTGTATGGGTTAACGATGGAGAGGTCATTACAGGGGCTGCCACCGATCAGCAAATCAAACGGACCCCACTGTTCAATCTGCATCGTCAAAGAGGAACATGGAGCTGCTTTAATTCAGTAGTGAGATAACTGTCATTTCTCAAAATAACAAAACATGAGGCTTCAAACAAAGGATTCAAATGGGATCAGATATAAATCACGGACATGTGTCAGGAAGGAAGAAGAATATTAACATCACCACCATGTGTGAGGATTTGAATATGTAGAAAAAGAAAAACGAGCAGTGTGAGAGAACATACGTGTTCCTCGGTGATGAACCGGGCGTCTCCAACATGGACGATCTTCCCATCGTGGTTGACGGCCGCCACGGCAATCGAATCCTCGCAGACCTCGGAGGCAACGTATTTCTCCACCTTGAAGCCGAGATCCTTCAGCACCAAGTAGCCTGAAGAGATACGCACAGATAAATGTTGTGAATCAGGAAGAAAACATTCTTTTTTTTTAAAAATATACAGAATAATCAGAATCAGAAACACAGAATACAATACAATCCCAAAAAGGGTCTCGTTTCCCAGAAGCATGTTCAGGCTAAGATGATCTTAAATCCATCTTATGAGCTTTATTGAGTTTAAAAGGTGTTTCCCAAAAGCATCGTAACTGAGGATACGCTTAGAAATGATCATAGATTCACGATTAACGCTGAGAGCATCTAAAGAAGCTCCAGAACCTGCAGAAGGAACCAAAAACTACAGGTTTTATTGACGTTTTTATTGTTTTTTTAAAAGTCGCCATGAACAATACTTTCTTTGTTAAGTGACGTTTGATAGAAAATGATCAATGATTCCCAGTACTCACCTGTTGCTATGCCATCGAACAGCGAGAGAACTCGAACCGGCCTGCGCAGGTTGGCAGGGATGGACGGGTAAACACGGTGTGGCTCCTACAGAGTAAAAAAGGTCAAAACAATGTGGAAACTGATC